>KZ651197.1:428597-453844 GCA_001010745.2 Gerris buenoi
TTTTATTAACCTCTCTAGTCATAATTATGAAGTGATACCACAAAATCTCAGTCGAAACAACCAACTATTTGTACCTTAATGCTAAAACAACCAATGTCAATTTTTGGTGATAATTGGATAAATGCATTATTGTGACTCATAAGGTAAATAGATATCATTGCAAAGAACAACCAATTCTCTATCACATTCCTTGTAGTATATATGAACGTTCTCATATTTACCAATGTCAGTGATACTGGGGTAATTTTAGTGCTACATCACCCTAAGTATTTTTTTACCAAAACTGCAGATTTTTGACATTGGTTGTTATAGTATTAGGGTACAGAATATACATATATATATAAAGTTTTGTAAGACCGATTTCTTCGTGATCAGGGCCCCTTGAAACGTATTTTGGCCACAGTCCTGGCTCCAACTCCTGCCATGCCAGTGGCTCCATCAGCGAATTTTTTCCCTATGGAAATTCGTTAAAACTTAGTTAGTAGAAATAATTATTTTAAAAATTAAAAAATTATAAGAGCTACTCTATTTGGCATCAATTGTATCTGCAATAACAGACTATTATTTCTTAACTATTTTAAAATTGGATTGGACCAATACTGGGCGGGGGCTCAGCAACATTGCTAGAATTGATATTATACGACAACGACATTTCTAAAAGAAAAAGCATGGAATGAAATATTGCAGCTATTTTGGTACATATTTTCAATCATAAAAATTAAATTTTAAAGAAAGGAGGAAGAAGGGAAAGAAAGAATAAATATATAGGTATTTTATTCAGTTTTCTTCACATTTCTAAAAATATTAATTCATAACTGCTACCTTTTCATTAAATTATAACTTACATTCAGATTTCAATGATTAACTCAGTTACTTTTATTTTAAGTAAATGTGGATTTAATGCTGATGGTATATATTAACTGTATTATTTGTTACTGTAACAGTTCTATGATATAACCATAGATTTGTTATCCCCATCGCAGTGCCTTTCTGCGTAACACAAAGCATCTCCCCTGCATCCTCTGTTGATTCGCCAGTGCTTCCCATGAAAACGCTCCATCGTGGAAGGTCCCCTGTCAGGTCCCTCTTTTAGCACAGCTTTATAGTACCAAGACTCTAAAATAAACTATTGGCGCAAAAGGTTTCCCCTCGGTAAAACGGGTTATGGTCTTCATACTAACCGACTAACAGGGCTTTATTTCACATGTCCTATTCGATTCAGACTTATTCAAAATTAATATTGTTAAAGTCCTGCAGTTTATTTTTATCATGAATTATTATACGGAGACAAAACATGGCTTCTACCAATTTCTTGTCATTACTTAAGAAATAAATGAAACAAATGTTTTTTGCAGGTTTCAAGTTTTTTAATTGTTCACTCTAAAAGAACTCAAAAGACTCGTTTACGCTATTTGGCTGCATCTACAGAGCATTCCCTAGTCTAGCTAACTGAAATATTGAATTCGTTAGGATTTTTATAAAAAAAATTTTTTTTTACATATTATTAGAACATGGGTAACAATATTATCACACTTCATTAATTAAATCATTCTTCATTTCATAATTATGCGAGCATCAGTCCATTGAAAGGTCTTTAGGCTGTTTCTCACAAGTATTCAATTTGTTTTTGCTTCCGAGCTTACCGATGGTAACGGAAGCAATGTGTTTACTTTTGAGAACGAAAAAGATTTATGTCTCCGATTTTAAAAATTTCAAGACAGAAATCCGTTTCAGAGGATTTATGTAAATTTCTACGGTTCATCGTTCAATTATTGCAATTGCTTCTCGTCGAAATATCAATTTAGCAAAAATTAAAGAGTACAGGCAGTTGGAATTAATCTGGGGCTATCACGGGCTACTTTTGACATACCATCCAAATTTATTAAAAATCAAATGAATAATTTGGAAGATATATGTGAACATAAATTTGTTTTTGTGCGAATGTAGAATTGAAACAAATGGACGCAGAAGGTTAATAATTAATATTTATTATTGCAATAATTAAGGGAATAATTGTGATCTACCAAACAAATGGTAACAAATTTTGGTACGAGTAAGATTGTTGGTTTCCAAAAATTGAATGAAGTATCCAAAAATTGAAGTAACCAAACAGTTTGTTTCTGAGCTTTTAGGAGGTAGCGCCTCTACATTTAGAGATTAAATTAATTTAACGAATTCTCTTCGGGATTTGATTTTTATGAACAATGAACATGTGTGCAAAATTTCATCGAATGCTTCCCAGTAAGGCTCAACTGCACAGCGAGAACAAACATTATTTGGACTCAAAGGAATTTTATACGTGTAAATCCATAAAACTCGCATTACGCGCACCATCACAATCCTTTCTCTTTATATATACTACCTACATGAGAAAGTAAATTAAAAAAAATATAGCCAGATTTAAAAATGTAGGGGATGGGAGAATTAAAGTAAGAAGTTACAAAATAATGGGTCGTAAAACATAATTATAATACGCAAGGAAGCTATTTGGCACACTGCTTGGTAGATTATTTTAATAGATTATTAGTATTAACTTATAATAAGATGTAGTTGTGTTTTTTTCTATACATGTAATATAATATAGTGCTTTAAAGTTACTAAAAAGTTATTTATTCATTTCCTTAGACAGAAAACTGAGCTAATAATTGAGAATAGTGTTGAGGTGGCATTTTCATCAACGTAAGCAAAATTGAGATGGCTTCTCAGTTGGTCAATTAAGCTTGTTTGACACCCTCTTGAATGTAATTGGAACGGTGGAACTTTAACTGGAGTCATTAGAAGGTTGAAGGAACGATTCAATTAGTAAATGATCGCACTTTTCAGAAAACGCAGTACTGCCTTTTTTAGCCGGAAGAGAGCGTTTAAAGGTGATTAGCAGTTAACGTTTTGTGAGCGATATGGCGTAAGGTAATAGCATTGTCTGAGTGGATTGGATTCAGTTAGCAATCATTACGATAAACCGAGAGGGAGAAAGCGCATAATTCGCCTCAGCGTCTCGGTCACGAGATGAAGAGAAAAAGGGTTAAAGCCATATTATTGGATTAGAGGGGTTCCTTGGTTGCTCTAACTCAATCCAAGGAAAGGGCCCTACGATCTTCATAACCCGTTGGGTTTGCCACTGGAATTCACTCTGCTTGACTTTTGGAGGAAGACATTCATATCTACTAATTGCCTTAGTGCCAGTAACTGGCTGTCCGTAATGACTAATTATTTTTCCACTTTAATTTTTCGGCACTGAAAATGTTTTTGCTATTCCATTATACTTTACATCTGACCCTCCAAGTATAACTGTGGAAGGACAGGACTCTGTGTTTACCATAAAACAACAAAAATATACCGCCAATTAGTGTGGCACATAGCTTCCTCGCATCCTATTACCTACTTTATTGATTTCATGCTTTTAAAACCCATTATTGTCTATTATATTCAACTTTTTCTACCGTTTTTAATCTTTCGTTTTTTTACATGAAATAAATTTGTCTATTTTTTTTGTTTCCCTCGTATTTTTAATACGTCAAATTTGTTTTGATTTTTTACATGACTAAAAGTATCAATATAGCCAAAGTTGAAGAGCGCAGGCGGTTGAAATTAATCTGAGTCTATAGACTTACGAAAAACCATCTGTTGATTGATTTATTTATTCATGTAAAAAGTTAAAATAATTATGGTAAATTTAAAAAACGGCGAGAAAATTAAATAAATTTGATATAAATAGGTTGAAAATAATAAAAACATTAAAGTACACGGAATAGAAAGAGAGGAAGTGACGTGTTACTTAATTGGCATACTATTTAACTGTAGAATGTTAATAAAATAAATTCATATAAATTAATACATCCCTGTAGCAGTCTTTTTTGTTTTATCGGAGACTTCGCCATTCTTTTCTGTGCTTTGTTGAAAATGTACGAGGGTCGTATTACGTTACTCTTGACGTGGAAATCGTTTTTCCTCAGCCATTAAAAGCTCTTATTTTATTGGTTCTCGAGGTCCTTTCAGGATCAGTCTTTTTTTTCTTTTTCTTTCCAGTTTCCTTTCTTACTTTAAAACACAGTATCCTGGGGGTGTCTGAGCTCCGAGAAAATCCTAAAAGTTTTTATTCAAATTACTTCCCGAAGTGAGGAGTTTTTACGATCCAGAACGGGGCAGAATAAAGACGGAAAGAAAACGTAACTGCTGAATCCGCACAGCAAGTCTTTTCTAATCTAAAAGTCAAACAAGCTGATCAAGAAAATAGATGCCTTTTGATAAAACTTTATTTCTATTTTATTATTAATTTGAAATAAGCAACTACTTTATTTTATTTGAATTAAGAATTAAAAGACTATACGCAACTTTATTAAATTGTTATAAGACGTATAATATCAAGTTATCTTTTTTTCTCTGTAGTTGTTTTCCCTCGAGCTCATGTCACATAATATTATATTAGATAGAAACATATTTCAGTATAAATAGGTCACACATTTCAAATTTCTTCAGCATTTAGACCTAAAATACTAACTAACTAATTCCGTGTCCGTGAAGAGCCTAAGCATGCTAACGAGCTTGGATGGCACGGGATTAGTGATTCACTCCGCACCACCAGCATAAACCCAATAGTTGGCATTAGCAACTAGAAGGCCCAGAAAAAGAATATTTTTATGTTTGACTCATTTCGTATGATTGTTTTTTACTTTTTAAGTAAAATAAACTTCTTTTTTAATTAAAAATTTTAAAAGCAAAATAATTTTATATCAAATTGTAAATAGTATAGTAGTAAAATTATAGGTTAACAATAATTAGATGATGCAAAAATGTAGTTTTTATTATTTTTAATCAAACATGGGTTTTGTTAGTGCAGTAGAGTTTAATCCTGATTCGAGCAATTATATATATCTTTTGTTCTCTTAAGGGTTTCCAAGTGAATGCTTAATACTTTAAAAAGCTTGTTATCTGACCACATCCTGAGCCTCAAAGGACCATTAGTGCCAGTCTGCTCTGCGTACTCCTAGCTTTGCAAAATTCCCTTTTATGTGAACGGTAGGGTGGATATTATGGGTTAATTAGCCATGAGTTAATAACAGAATACAGATTAACTACATAAAACTTAGCTAAAAAAGGAGGATATGGTTCGTCGCACATTACCCCTAAGTTGCGGAATGTATGACCTAAAAACTATATTTAGCATTCAATATCAGTTTAATAAATCAAGAGTTAATCAACAGTTTGACGCATATTACAGGCATCATAGAGACGTCTGCCGTTTTTATTACCTTAAAAACTAATTATAATTTCCGTTTAAAAGGTATATTAATATAGAGTAGTATACGCATGTAAACAATAAATCTTAGCTTGATACCCTTAATTATATAAGAGCAAATTTAGTTCGATAATGTATATCCAACATCCATTGTTGTTTTTAATAAAGTTCATGCTACTACTAAAATATAATTTATAAATCCTTATCTTAACAAAACAGATTGAGCAATGTATATCTATTTAACAAACAAATCTAATCTTGTTTTTTTATAGAGGAGGTTTTATAGGAGTCAAATAACCAAACAACGTCTTCACACCAAACAATTGCATTTATAACATCGCTATCACACTCTGGAGAAAAACACACATTATTTATTTATTTTTGATTTTCTGCTTCCGAGCTTACCCAAGGTAACGGAAGTTGTGTTCTGTAGAACAAAAAAAATTATGTCTCCGATTTTCAAAAAATCTTGGGCCGAAAGCCGTTTCAGAAATCGGGGAACATGGAAGCGTGGAAGCTATGTGCCGCACTAATTTCTAGACTTTTATAATTTTTATAAATTTAAACTTTTTAACCGATTAATTTTATATAACTTTACATTATCTTGATATTATATATTAATTTGTTCTCTGAGACACCATTTTTCAATTTTAATGATTTGTACTCAAGAGTGATATTTATTCGTCTTCTTCATCAAATACTCTTTCACCCCTAGGCTAGGTGGTATTTCAGAGTCAGAGTAGAGAAAGTTTCTGCAGTTGTCGGACAGAGAATATTAAATTCATATCTATAAAAAGCCAATGGACTATCTATCTAAATAAAAGTAACCTATGGGTAGTTACTATGTTATTTAACTTTGAAATATTTTTCGTAAGATGCTTTTTTGAAGAATTTTAAGAAATGTATGAACACATTATAGAATAATTTATGTAAATATTTGATTCTTAAAAAAATATTCTGCCAAATTAGTGTGTGGCAGATAATTCCCTCGAGCCCTAAATAATATGATCCTATTAGGAATGAAGATCGGTAGGGTGAACCTTATTTGATTTCCTGTGAGGTTTTCAATAATAAAAGTTCAGATTGTTGAAATAAAAATGGAACCACCGATTGGCTAATAATTATGAGGTACCATTCAAATTTCTTCAAGATATCTGTCGAGGAATCATTAAATTCATAGACATCAAATAAGTTGTTCTTAACAACAATCACAATTATTGTTTCCATTAGGTACCTTATTTAAGCTCTCAAACAAGAGAAAAAAAATTTATCAATAGATACTTAGTTCCATTAAAAAGTCTTATTTTATCATTGTAAAATATATTTTAAAAGTGATAGTGATTATAAGATGTGGGTGAAGGCATTAAATTCACCACAACTGAATGCTTATCCCTCAGCCTGAGCCTGAGGGCTCAAGTAAAATGCTAAGGGAAGAGGGTGGAATGGTTTGGTTAATGGCTTAGTCTGTCTTTACTTAATGCTTTCTTTAGCCCCTCGAGAGTAATAGAGCTGTCCTAACGTCCATACCACCCTTCTATAGGTTAGTAGGTCCTAAGTCTTAGTTTTTTTTTCTTTATATTTGTATATAGTTACTTTTTACAAAAACAATTATTAATGATGAGTTGCAATCAAAATAAATTATACCTGAAAAAAAACTCATTTACTAGGCTGTAAGAACTTCTATTAAGCGTATTCCATTTGAAGTTAAATTAAGATCTCACCAATAAGGTAGGTGTACTTTTAGAATCTTGAATTACCACCTCTTATGACTAAGAAATATTTTCGATAATTAGCTAAAACGCTTACCATGATAGTCTTTCGAGTAGGGTCCTTTAGATAAGTGGGTGTATTTAATAATTTTTGGTTTTTTGTTTTTCTTGTAGAAAATATTGTTTTTGCTTCTGAGCTTACCGAAGGTAACGGAAGTAAAGGGTTATCACGAACAAGTTTTACGTGTCCTGACATAATATACTGGACAGACATCATCATTTTTTGTCTTCCTTCCTATCAACATTTTGTGAATTATCTTCAGTCACTATAGGGCCATCATCAGTGCCGAAAATTGAAAAATGTTAATTAAATCATAGGAAAATGGGAGTGCAGTGTATGTCATACCTAACTGAGTTTCATTGAATATTTTTTTACGTGGAGATTTTTTCATTTTAACACTTATAATAGTGATGACCTCTACTAACGCTTCATATCTTAACTTAAAACAAAGCCAATTCGTTTTGTTGTTTTGTGCCAATTTGTTGAACGATTTCTTGTGATGTAGGAATAAACTTTTTGAACAGTTCAATTTCCGCTGTTGTTCATAGTTATTCATTTATTAAATTCTATGCATAAAAAATCATTTGAATGCAAGTAAATGCATAAACAGTATTAAGTTTAAGTTACGATCTTTCACTGATTTCTTTGATTCTTTTAATTGATATCTTTAGAAGACATTGTTAACGTACTTTTTAACGCCAGGGGTAGAATAATATACCATTCGAACCAAGTTCAAAACGACACAAAACTGAAATAATAAAATAATTTTGCCCAAAAATCTCGCCACGATTCTCTTCCAGTAGAAAATGATCAAAACAGTAGAAATATGTATTTATTTACACAAAATATTTAATAATGTAGAATGTATTATTAAAATACAGTTGGTATTTCTTAAAGTAAAAGAATGGGTTTAAAATTAAACAAAAAAAAATCACAAAAAAGAGGACATTCAAAGATGGTTTGACTTCATATATTATAGGTTTTAAAGCGTTTGGAACAAATGTTTTGTGTTTCCACTGCAAGAAGGCCATAGACGAATCCGTAAGGACCGATATCCTTTAGCTGAGAACATCTTTAGTCATTTCTCAGTTAGCAACAATCAATTATTTATAGATTTTAATTATTATTATTTTATTAAACCCATAAGCTTGGTGTTACCGTAAAAAAAAAAATATGTTAAGTTAAAAATTATGGTGGGGCAGAAGATGTTGGGGCACAAGTTGGAGGAAGGCGCTACGGGAGGCCTTGATGTCTGCCCGGGTCGGGAAAAAATGGCCGTACCGGGCCCCCAGTATTAATATAACTGTAAGGTAAACCGCGACGAGAAGAGACTGTAGAAATTTTAACCCAGACGCACCTAAACGGGGGCGGCGCCTAAAATTTGAAACTTTGAAACTTCGGTGTTTGAATTTTAGCGACGCCCCCGATTGGGCGTCGGGGTCGAAATACCTACAGTGTCTTCTCCTCGGTTTACCTTATAACTGCCTGGTACTCCATTAGTTTTTTCCCCGACCCAGGCAGCCACCAGGGGCTCCCGTAGCGCCTTCCTCCAACTTGTGCCCCAACCTCTTCTGCTCCACCAAAATTATGCTTAAGTTAAAACATTGTAATATTTTTATTTTATTTTAGATATCTATACCTATGCTTATAAACTATGTATGTGTGTTAAAAAGCATTTACCTACTTTATTATCCTCTTTTATACTTAAATAGACTGGGAAAGCGTGCAAAAACTAAACTGTCAGTGATAACATTATTTTTTTATATAAAAGCAATTGCGAACGTGAAGCAATGATCTAAATATATCGCGTGATCCTGTCACGTTTATTATTCTTCTGATATTAGTTTCCCCGCTTTTAAAAATGTGTCATCTTACTTTCAAGTGCCATTACATTTTTTTTTAATTATTATTTCTTTGCACTACTTAATTTAAGAGACAAATTACACCAAATAAATATTTTTAGTGTTCGACGGGTAGAGTGTACGGGAAATTTTCTTACCCCGGACATTTGCCACCGGCACTACTATTTCAGGGAGAAAGATTTTAGTGATTCTACAAGTCTGTATGGAGCCTGTCTTTTTTTTAGTAACCTTTTCGTTATATAATATTTATTTTTCGTTATATAATATTTATTTAATCAGTCTTTCCATTCTAACTTAGACTGGGAATTGAATTTTGAGCATCTGAAGATCAAAATAATTATTATATACGTGCATAAAACATTAATATAATTTTGTGAGGGACTAATGCCACGTATTTCATGTGCGGCATCTGTCCCTCTGAAGCAGTGTGGCATCTGTACCGATTTGGGGGGCAAGATGGCGCACCGCCATTTTTTTATAATTTAGAGAAAAAGATAAATCAGATTTACAATCAGATTTACAATCAGAAAGATAAAATATTATTCTACAAATTACATTAATTAACTTTATTTAAAAATACATTAGTAGTAGTAGAACTCAGTCTGAAAAATTGGAGAGAATATTTTTAAGTACTCCCTGTGGTACTGCTGATCAAACTAAGTCAAAAATATGAGTGATGCAGTACCGTCTTCAACTTAGAAATAAATGAGAAGGATAACTATGTGTAAAGGTAAAATCTGACCTAGCTATGCGTGTTCACAGTTACCCCTTTCAATATTTCCAATAACTGCGGCATCTTACCCTCCGCGGCATCTGTCCCTACTTTACCCTACCACATAAATATCGTATTATCGTAAAATCTTACATAACAAAACTCGCTTTAATTAACTGAGCAACTAATGAGGACGAGGACAATGTAAATATTTATTTGATGAAATGAGTATTAAAACGAATAATAAAAAACTGATGCAATGAGTGAAAGAGAGGGAACCTTTAGTGTAAAATAACCATATGCAACGTCATTTAAAAATATGTATGTATACATTTGGTTCTTTTTATTAGTTAAGGACGGATGAATTGACTGGCAGATGGTAAATTGTACGCAGTTTTGCACTGCGCATTTAAAACATTATACTCTTTGTTTCTTCTGATTGTATAGATGCATTGCACTTATATTTACAGAAAATGTATTGTTTCTTTGCAAATATGTTCAACAAAAGGCAATTTTTTAGTACCATGTGGTCTTACATTATCATTTACATTTAAATTATCATGTCAAAATTGCTGCATTTTTTCAGGAGATAATGAAAAGAGTAATATTTCTGTTAAAGCTTTGTTTGACCACAATTGTTAAAATCAACGATCCTTGCAATATTTTGTTCTTTAAAAAAAAATTGATATAATGCAGACTTAGTTTTAATATATTTGCTACCTTTATAAACGAATGAATGAGGAAAATAGCGTTTTTTTAATGTATACTGCAGATGTCATTCGCTATTTAAGAATTCACATATTCTCATAGTTATGTACATCGAGTGTAATACACTCACGTTAAGTTTTAAGTGCAAACATATTTACTTTAATTTAAGTTCACTAGCATCTGTCGCCTTTAAATTATAGTTAACCAAAACAAGGAACTTTATTTTAGAAAAAAGTTATTCCTGACTTTAGTGGCATACGTTTTCTGCCAACCCTGATGGTTGTTTGACTATTTCCATCGTAATATTTATGCATCTGTCCGTCAGTCCTTCAATGCTTCTTTTTAGCATAATAGCTTAAGATCCATACTCCGTTAAGTAAATTAAATTAATTATTCTAAATAATTCAAATTACAATTATCAATAACCACGGGAGACATACAGAGAAAAATAGACCCCCGCACCGGGACTCGAACCACGGGCCTCCTATTTTCCTATGACCGTTCGAGTACCGGTGCGGGGGTCTATTTTTCTCTGTATGTCTCCCGTAGTTATTGATAATTGTAATTTGAATTATTTAAAATTTAATCTTTCGGTAGTAAGAAAACTATCAAAAAACTTAAAAATTAATTATTCTGTGTAAAAAAATTATCGATCACAAATTGCTGTACTTATGGATTCTTACAAGTACATAAGCAAATTTAAACTTTTAACAATAATTCTTGTAATCTTAAAAGATGTAATTTTTAAGTGTTAAAATGTGTCTTTATTACTTCTTTTAGCCAAGAACTGCTTATTTTCTTTTGTTTTAAAGTTGAATACATACTTTTATTACAGGTGGGTAACTAACAGGACATCTGTCACTCTTGAACTTTGTCGTGTTTCCTCATTCATATAAACCGTGAGAAATATAAAATATCTAACATTCTATTTCTAGTAAAATAATGTACATCTGTGATTTATAATAACTGTTATTTTAAGTAAATTATATCACGTGATACAATTGTGGCCAAACAATTAGTACTTATTATCTTAAAGTTAGCTATAAAGGGACTGGGCTGCATTTTTTGAATGCAAGGTGTCCTGCACCACGATTATACAATTATTATTGTTTTTCTAAAAGAGTCAATCAGGGTTATGAATCATGAGACTATAAACGAAGCATCTGCTAAATGAACTTTGCTCTATATTGAAGTCAATTATTGTAGAGAGATTTTTATCTTCACATATTAACTGGTGCCTAGCATGCAATATTGTAACCTCCATATGGAATTTAATATTATGGGAATATCTGCATGAAACTGTTATGCCCGAGGGCAAAACATTTTAGTGATCATTTTTACAGGAAGCTCCTCATTTTGCACTTAACAGCAAACTAAAAAATAAAGAACCTTTATCTTGACACAATATTTCATGGTTTAAACTGCTCGACTTTATCATTTCCGATGCTATCTAACACGGATGCAAAATTTCATCTCAAACAAATATATACATACATGGGAATTACTTACCACAGGGTTATAGTTGTATTTAATTATTGGAAAAAAAAAAAAAATTATTTATTGTTTTATGTGGGTGTCAGTCAACTAGGTCATGTACACCCAACAAAATAAAACAAATTTACAATTTTTAATGAAGAATGAGTCTCTGTAAAGGATTATAAGATGGCAGCAATATTTTCTTTTACACGTATTTACTCATCTCGGTCATATTCACAAAATGTTTGTTTCCGAGCTTGTCGTAGCATCATTGTGATCGTTCTAACGAACGAATTTTGTTGTCTCCGAATTCAAAAATTTCAAGACAGAAATCCATTCCACACATCAGGGAAAATTTTTGGTCTCTTTTGTGTCTGTTGGTCTGCGTTCAACATTTTTGCGAACCTCCATATCTTAAAAACTTCTCACTTGTCTAATGATAAAATTTGGATTTTAGGTCACAAATAGCCGACTGCTGATCCCATAATAACTTCAACCTTCCGCGGTCATTGGTTTTTCTTCGAAAGTCCGCACAAAGTTATTAATAGCATATCTTTAAAAGTACTCATCTGAGTTGATATTTTTAATAGGAGACAACAATAGGTTGTAAAAGTAAAAAATCGATAAAGTACCTAGGACGTAAGTACAGACGCGAGGAAGCTATGTGGTAAACTTATTGGCGTTCTATTTTAGGTATTTTTCTTGTTCTATCCATTAAATTTCCATTGTGCTTTTTAATGATTTAATAACTTCCAAATTTTGCATATCATTGTGGCACTCTTTGACTATACATTATACAAAATGTCCTATGATTTTATTTTTTTTTAAGAAATTCTCTTATACTAAATGACAGTTATAGCTAGGTTCTGTTTGAAATAGTGTCTAAGAAAAGGTTTAAACATTTTTCATTTGTATGGGTTATAAATGTGTGAGGGAATATAAAGATAGGCTATCTATAAATATAATCTTGCGTAGATTTATAAGGGTATGGGAATAAACAGTATCCAACTTAGATAAAAGTTTTGATATCGAATACATGGAGTAATCGAGGTAAGGAAACTTAAAGAATCTAACAGAAGAAAGACTGAATGCAACTACATGCTACCACAAAAAAGTTCACTCTTCAGTGCAACTAGATCGTTCTCTTCCTAAATGCAAAGATAAGAGTTAAACGATTGTCACTTGCTGAATTGTTCGATGACAAGAATTCTTTACGAGGTTTTTATCTAACATCATCTGTCGCAAGAACCGCAGCAGTATAGGAGTGTATCCTTGCGTAAAACCTGTCCACTGTTGAACTTTATGCAGTTCGGAATCCATGCCTGCATTCGAAGTTCTTTAGCACCCTTCCCCTAGTAAAAAGCATCTAATTTCATTTGATCTCTGGTTGACATTGTAAATGTTCACTCTAACCACTTGAGTCGTAACCCGTTTTTCACAATCGTAATCGTTTCGACATAGTAGTAGGTACCATAATAGACCATCAAGATTATTACACTTTATGATAATTTTTTTTACAATTGTTAAACAATTAAAAAGATACATTTTTTGATAAGGTTTTACTATTACATTCATAATTTCAATATTAGAAAGCTTTCTATAATTCTATTTTTATAGCTCAAAAAAGTTATTCTTGATCAGGGCCGGATCTAGGTACCACCTGCCCCCGCGGTGCGGGGGAGGGCCAGTCAAAAGTGTTAAAAAAGGTTTGTTCACATCAAAAAAGGCAAAAGGATATTGTGATCAGTGGCCTAGCTATGGGTCCGAATTGGAGGTGGGCCCCCTGATCCAGGGGGTCCCCAAATAAAAAACATGAAACTACTATCTTTGTACCGCAATGCTGATGGGCCCCCTTTAGAGTATAATAAATCTAACTTGGAATTATACTCATATACCTTTGTCAGGGGCCCCATTCAGTGCTGACGTAATTGTTTCTTTTTTTTGCTATGATTTTGGCGAGGGGCCCCCACTGCCCTAGGTACGCACCTGATTGTGATAAACTTAAAATTCTTCCTAACGTGTCATGAGTACAGAAGATGATTTTTTTTTTTTTTTTTTTTCATTTAGTTACTTAGATTTTTGTGATGTTTTCGCCTCATTCAATATGGTCAATACTAATTTGCAGGAGAGAAACTGACTGACAAATCATATTTACTGATATAATACATTTTACATTTTTACTTGAAATGCAATTTTAATGCTACAAAAAAAACTTAATTATTTGTTTTTTTAGCCCACCTTTGTTTAACTTCAAAATTCGTCACAGCGCCAAACATCTTTTCCTGTAAGGACAAACTTGACTCAGAAATCCTTAAAACTTGTTCGTTTTTTCACTTACCTCCTTTGAGGCATAACCAGTAAATTCCCCCCCCCCCTCTTCCGAAAAGGACCTGGCCTGTAGGTTGGGGGCCCATTGGAGTTTTTTGCGGGGAGCCCAAAATATTGAATATCCGGCTCTGTTCTTGATTTATTGGTTATGTGCAAGCAAATAATATTAGACCTCTTAATTTGTTATATTGAACTCTGAATTATCTAGTTGATAGATTCATTTATGGGATAGAGTGTATTTTGTATTTAATTCTGTGTAATCTCCTGCTTCCTCTAAATAAAATTATCTGGAGTAAATGTTTACACCTCAAGGAAGGAATGGGTAGAGGGAACAATCTTTTATATAATCGAGTAGTGTCCCGACGACGACAACTCACCTCTAAATGCTTTATAACGTTAAAAATTGAAGCTGGGATCGAACCCGGGGCACCTGGGTGAGAGCCACATACTTAACCAATTGCGCCATACCTATATAACGAATATCGGAGCACAAAACTTCCTATTTAAATGTTTTAATTTTAATTACCTATAACTGCATAAAACTTACTATTTAAACAGTAAATATCTCTTTAAATATCTATTTTAATTATAACTAATTATCTCTCAGCTCTTTTTCTAAACCATATTTATTATTCTGCCCGTTACCGCGGGCCTAACNTAATCCTTAGTTTTTCATAAACCAATTCTATTTAAACTTTCTACCTTGAACTGACATAAATTATTTTCCGTTTCAAAACAAATTCAAAATTAAATGCAAAGTAAAAACAAAAAAATACTGTCAAATATGACATCTTCTCGGCCTAACAGCTGTGAACCTAGCTCCCTTCAAGTCTGATGATTCGTTGGACAGGTCGCAGCAACTCCCCTGCTTGTGTCTTCAAGCGTACCAGTCTCTGTTTGCCATCTCTGCCCGGGTGAATTTCTTTAATACGCCCTGACGGCCAATCAAGTCTCTTCTTGATTAAATACTGGTGTTAATTATGTATTTGGCTTAAGTTCACCGCAGCATCAAGATCTGGGACCCCTACCTCCCGGCTCTCATGAAAAAAGGAATCTGGTGACAAAGCCCGCAAATTATTTAGGTCCTTTGAAATATAACTCAATGGGTTGGAATTAACTACAGCCTCCACTTCACACCGTACCGTCCCCATTTCCTCATAGCCAAACACTGCTTTACCTAATATTTTCTCAGAGGGCTCAAGTATACCTAAGGCATCTAACCTCCATAAGTTGGCTACTTCCTTATCTGTGACATTCAAACATGACAAGTCAAAATTCTTTGGCTTGGGATTCTTAACAGTAGACCCCATAAGTGTCCAACTAAATATTGTTTGTATCGCAATTAGGCCACTATCTAACTTTACAACTCTGCCGCTTAATATATTTCCTAGCTCATTGGCTCCTATTAACATATCAATTGGTTCTCCTGATGCCCTAACGTCACTCAAAACAATGTTTTTCATTTCCAGTTCCCTAATTAGTCTACTATCTTCTACAGTCGGAACAGGATTACATATTTTAACCTGGTCAAGAACATTTAACCAATGATATTTTGCACCTGGCTCAATGCCCCTGGCCTCAATTCTAAAGGATCTATGATTCTCTGTTTGTTTAAGCCCTCCAAAGAGAACGTGACTCATAGACTCTTCACCTAGTGGTGTTAACCCTAGTTTTTTCACTAAGGCTTGAGTTATATAAGACCTGTGTGAGCCTGAATCAAGAATTGCTCTTATAACCTGTTCCCCCTTTTTTCCTTTTACCAAAATTTTAATAGTTTGCAAATAAACATCTCCTTCTAAAGGAATATTACTTAAATTGCTAGTTTCTGGATTTTCCTTATACCCCAGACTTCTAGGAACGCCATCTGTACCTTTACTAGATGAAATCTTATCTAACTCACTGCATAATACAACTGGGTGTGCTTTTCTACATACTAAACACTTTATAACACTTTTGCAGTTCTTCGCAATGTGAAAAGGCTTTAGACATCGAAAGCAATATCGACCCTTAGCTACAACCTGTTTACGCTCAGCAAGTGATAGATTTTGTGCCTTCACACACATGTTACTATCGTGTGATGTTTTTAAACAAAAAATGCACTTTTCAACTTTGTTATCAGTGCTCTTACCTTCAGCCTTCCTAAACTCTTTAGCCTCTACTGGTGCAAGCAAGGCTGAAGCCGTAGACTGGACAATATCGGTGTTCTCTGATTTTACTCTGTTCTTTGGCTCATTCTTAGCGCTTACAACCTTATCACTTGCTGTAAACCCTGTTATAGCAAGCTGAATGCGATGCTCGCTCTCTACCTCTATCCGTACAAACTGTATCAGCTTAGTCAATTTACTAACTGTGTCCCCTGGTGTTATATGGGGACTCTCATTTTGGTTGACTAACTGTTGTGCCTGCGTAAGCGCCACAGCTCTCTGCCAAGCCCTAAGCGTGCCTTCTGGCAAGCTTGACTCAACCAGTGGAAAAAGCATGGCTGCGTATTTCTCTTTTGTTACGCCTAGAGACTCTAACGCCCTTAACTGGGTCTCTAGTTTATCATAGAGCTGAGACAGGCCTAAATGTTTTCGCGCATTGCCTAAAACTAACTGGAGAAGCTCTCTTACATAAAATTCTATTAGTAGCTCCTCCTCCCCAAACCTGGCCTTCAGGCTTTCCAAAGCTCCCCTATAGTTTTCCCCTGTTGGCGGATAACTCTCTACTACTTCCCTTGCCCTAGTCCCTTCCTTAAGAGATAGTAACAGGTAGTAGAATTTTTCCTCGTCTTGTAACTCTGGGTCATTATGAATTCCCTTGAACCCACTCCAAAACTCTAACCAGTTCCTAATCTCTAGGCTGAACTTCTTAAGTTCAATACGGGGAAGCCTTATTTTACGAGAGCCAGACGTAGGAGCCCCATTTCCCAAATCTGCGACAGCACTCTGCCTGGCACACGATAAATTATCTACTTTATGCTTACATAGGAAATACCTCTCCTCGTAGTCATAATTTACTTCCTTCGTGATGTCTTCTTCACTCATATCTTCGGCCAGCATCATATCTATAACCTTCTTTTGGATGGTGTCTAGTTCCGAAAATCTGCGGGTCAAGAGTTCCATCTTTGATGTGAGCTGCACCGTTGATGTAGTTGTTCCACCTAATTCCTCAAGAAGAGTCTTCTCCGCCTTAGTAAAGCTCCCTCGAGCTATAGTCCTCGCCTTTTTTAAGACCTCCATTCTTCAAAGACTTCAAAATTTGTTTCAAAACTTCAAAAATTTGTATAAAAAACTTACTCGAACTTCTTTTTCTAAGATCTTGGACCTGAAATTACTTTAACAGTACCCAGTTCTTATTAACTCAATAACAAGTTCATTCTTCGTCACGGTCGCCATAAAAATGTAACATCTACGATAAAATGCTCCTTTTAGTTTTTCAATAAACCAATTCTATTTAAACTTTAAACTACATCAAATGTTCTACATCAACTCTCTCCCTTGAACTGACATAAATAATTTTCCTTTTCAAAACAAAATCAAAATTAAATACAAAGTAAATAACAAAAAAATACTGTCAAATATGACAGCTCCCAAGCAGCAGTTTGGTGAAACAGTATCGAAATCTCGATAACAACTCGAAATTTATCTGATGTCAGTTAATAAGGATAAGTATAATGTGATATTTTCTTACGACATTTAATATTTTAATTCAGTGTTCTTTATAAATACATATGTACTTATATTGTATTATGTACTTTAGTGTTTGTTGTTAACTGTATTAATTATCTAAAGGCAGTTCCATTGTTAATAACATGTAATAGTTCCTAGATAACCCAAAGCAATCTTATATAAATCAAACTCGTCTTCTAAAGCAATCACATCAGATTTTTCTCTTAAATATTTCATATTTTTAAATATTTGATATTTCGATGGTAAAACAATCAAGCAAAGCACAAGATTACGTTAAAGGTTTTGTTGACAAGCGTCCGTGGGCACGGGTTATGGTGAGGTTGTCTGGACGTAAATACAATTCATATACAATTAAGCAATGGATCTTCGATCGGAAATTAAATAAACATTAAGCGGAATAAAAACTCTAATTCCAGACAGTACAGATGTGAGAAATAGAAATCAAACAAACATTTTATGAATTTCAGTCAAATAGATCCCAACAAAATCACTAGTGTAAAAAAATAAGCCAAGTCTCGCGAAAAAAGTTGAGAGATCATAGGTTTAGCCAAGTCTCCCACTGTCCGATTAATTTCAACTAGGTCTAATTTATCCAGTGCAAGTAGATGATGTTTGTCTCTCTCTCTCTTAATTCTCTTTCCCAAAAATCACTCTACACTCTTCTGATTTGGCAAATACACACCCCAAACTTAAATCAAATAATAAATCTTATTTTTCCATTTGAGCGTCGCAGCACAAGAATACAAATTTGTATAACGACACTGCATTTAATTTTAGCGTCTTTGTGGTGTGTATTTGCCAAGTCAAGCGTAAGGGTCAGTAACGTTCTCCACTAGGGAGCTCTAGTGGCGCTGTTTATATTTTTTTAATGTTTTACAATATTTTGAATAGGCTGTTTTTCTATTAGCCCTAAAAGGAACAAAGAACCAGATTTTTTCATTTTTCCTTTATATGTACAATAAACTCTACCTATATACAAAATGTCAAGTATCTAGGATTGTTAGAAGTGCCTTAGAATTATGATGAGTGAGTGAGTGACGAAATAACAAAACTTTAGGCATATATTATCTTATGAACTACTATGGTTAGAGGAGTGAAATTTTTATTTCTGGTTCAGTTCGTCATGAACTTTAAATTAAAATTAGTTTTATACATCTAAGTATCTTTAATGGGACAATAGAGGGGGTCCAAATTGCTGTGAGTTGGTTCCAGTAAAGGATGGTAACGGCTGTGCTCGACTTGGCGGGGGCACTGCCGTGCCCCAGATGCGGAAATGCAGTAGTCGACAATAATAATATTATAGTTCCAACTGGTAAAGTCAAAAACGGACCCCAAATAGTATAGTAACAACAAATATTACACTAAAGATTACTCAGAGATACATAAAGTAAAAATATGTAAAATAAAAATGCAGAACAACTTATCAGTGATTGAGAGACTACAAGGGTATATTGGTCGGGGGGTTTCAGTCGAGCTTTATATTATTCACATGAAAAATAAACAATCAGCTTATATTACACTTAGATGCGTTTATTAATTTATTAATCTATTGTTAGAAAGGTGAACAAAAATTCCTTCATATAAAATAATTTATACTCATATTTCCCTAAGTCATCGAGCAAAATATAGCAATTTGTGGGAAATTAGGTTGAAAGAAAAATATCGTGCTCTAGGAACAGCACTCGGCTTTGAATGAGCCAAATAGCTTTTTCGGTTCAATTTTATCCTTTCACCATGATTTTAGAAGATCGCCAGACTCAATACAGCCGGATAAATTTTCCCCGAGTGTTCAAGGGAACGATTGACTTATTATAGGCCGAATTTGGCTTATATTTATCCGAATAAGGAAATAATTTCGAGAAAAAATGTTATTTGGCTCAATGTTCTTCTTGTTAGGCTGAATTATTGAACTATTCCTCAGTGATCAGGATACATTGAGGCTAATGGCAATTTTCTATCTATATTATTAAAAAGTATTGTAAACAAACAAGTTCAGTGAGAGTGAAATATAATTAACTGTTTTTGTAAGAGTGCGATAGAGATAAGAGGGGTTAGGGGGAGGTTCTCGGGGGGAGAAAGGGGAGGTTCTCATAGCAAATATACGCGTTGAGCGGAATGACACGGAGAACTGTCATTCCCGAGGCAATAAACAAAACACGGGACGGTGTATTAAAGAAAGCGCATGGTTTGTTTACATGCCTTAATCCTTAGACCATGTATATACCTAGACACGCCCTGTCACTCAATTAGTGAGACCAACATCTTCCTTGGGCTATGACGTCACGAACGGGCAATAACTACCAGTTTACATTTATAAATATAAGGATGTATGTTGATAAATACTTACAGAAAAAAAGAATTACCACTTCCACGTTTTCGTTTCTCCGTACAATTTAACACACTACAAGACTGCACCATATTTTTAGACTTAAAAAGCAGAATAAATAAAAAAAAAAAAACAAGCGCACCAAACAAAACTCTGATTTTGACAGTAGCAAAACACCGCGTGACGTCACCAGAGGGCAAAACATGTTGGTCTCAGGGTTTTATAAGGCAGATAAAGGGAATGGCGGGTCTAGGTATATACATGGTCTATGCCTTAATCAAAAAATGACAGCTTTCAATACCTACACAACAAATCAAAATTATAATGTTAATAAAATTGTCGGCTACTATTTTTATAAGTTATTAAATCTATTTAAAGATTAACAAATCAACACACAAACCTTTACTTTTATCGGTAGTAAACCATAAATGTTATCTTAATAATTATAACGTTTAGTTTTGATAAAAGCCTCGGTCACTATATAGATGAGTTATTATATCTATTTGAAGTCTATCAAAAATGTAATGTTACTAATTATAACTTTAGTTTTGATAAAATTGTCGGTCACTATTTAGATATGTTTTATTTAGATAAGTTATTATATATATTTGAACTTCATAAATTCAAAACAAACCATTATTTTTGTTGGTAACAAATAAATAAATATGTGTGAGGCTCTCACGCATTAAAATTGAAACTTAAGGTCTAGAATATAAAATATTTTTGTTCCGAGGTAACATCTTTATTTTTAAGTGCAAAAACTATTACAGTGGATTTAAACTTTTTAAACGGTCCCCGGTTCTTAGTAAATAGACAAAATAATTATAATACTCTATACTAGGCAACAGCCGCCTTTAGGGCCCCCCCCCCCTTGATAACCCTTGTCAACCCCTCCGGTTGACGAGCGAAAGCGAGTAGGGGGCGGAGCCCCCTAGTCTTATTAAATAAAATGATTACTGTCTTTATTATTATGTTGCCTGTAACATACAAATATTTCACACAGCCTTTTATTTCAATATGTATGCATGCTTATTCTATAGAACGCGATGAACTAATAGCTTGCGGTGATAATACAACTCTCATTATAAATCACTGTTGAATGAAACTTTATCTATTTCGTGTGAATCTAGGGAGATCTAGTTTTGCCGTTGCGTAAGGATGTACAAGCAATATAATAATCCAGTAAGAATAGCCTAGACTGCTAAACTAAGGCAGGTTTTTTGAGGAAAAGGAAAACTGACTGGAATGAGATGTTCCCACGCCGAGTGAGGGGACATTTTTAAGAATCTGCTAACTTCTTAAATTCGAAGACAAAGGTTCGCAATGTTGTAGGTATATCTATTAATAAGTGTCGAGAATGTTATAAGGGTGAATACAACAAATCATTGTGTTAGATTCGAACAAAGGATCTGTAGCTGCATCTGGGCTGGATTACGCTCACCAATACCTCAGCCTAGTCATACGTTGTGCCACTGATGGTCATTTCTTTGCTCCACCCTTTCCATTTTATTTTATTACCCCTAGCTATTGAACTACCTGTGCTCTTTATTTTGAACTACCCATGATACTACACCGTAGTCTGTTTAATCTATTCACAGTATTCAAAGCGACTATAGTTATAGGACAATACAATTTTCTAATTCATATAATTTAAATAAATAATAGCCTTCTGTTACCCCTACTACCTGTTCTTTAAGTTGTAATAGCGTCTAAAGCCACCTGATAAATATTTTTAAATCGCTAAAGAGTAAATTACAAGTATTTACTTTACTTGGTTGTTTGATAAAATATCTATTAAAGGTATTTTAGTATAATATGAAGGAGCCTTTTTATTTTTTCAAAGACATTTCTATTTTAATTATTAAACATTTTTTAAAGAGAAAGTTTTTAGTATTGTTTTCAGCCAAAAAAAAATCCGAAATAGAGATTTTAATCGAATTATCCATTTTGGGCGTTCTAAGACCATTCAAGTGCGGTTTTCATACTGGATATCTTGGTGTCAGCCTGTACGTGTACGTATAGTTAAAGCAAGGGAGTTAAAACTATTACGAAAATCAGTCCTTAAATGCGGTTTTGTCACCCGGAAAAACATAAATTATTAGTCATTAACCAATTTTGCTGATTTAGCAAAAATTTAAAAATTAGTAAATAATTGAACCATTTTGAGATTGCGCAGAAAGTTGCACCAATTACGAGTATAGACTTCTTTATAAGGTAAACATTATCCCTGAATTTCGGTTTGATATCTGCCGCCATTTTGAAAATTTTGACTATTGAACTTTGAAGCGTTAACGCTAAATAACTTCAATACTATTTCGCTGTTTGAGTTGAAATTCACAACAATTATACTTTTAAAAGATAAAGAATTCCTTCATATTTTAACTTTAATAATCATAATATTTTTGAATTATTTGGTAAGTAGAAGGTCCGAGACGCCCTGCGTCCAATTTTTTTAGTGTAATTTAGATTTTCGGTTTTTTACAATCCATTATACTTTATTTTAAGAATAAGATAAGCAAAATCTATCAGATCCATAATCAAGGTCCAACCCTGAGACTACATATTTCCAACGGAAATATGTACTATATATGACTTAACGGATGTTCATTTTTTACTACATTTATTTATTCATAACGAGGTATGGCAGCTTGGTACTCTTTTACTGGTTTGGACCTTAAACCAGAATTTATAATAATAATCATCACGATATAATCGTCTAAACAATCAGGTTAGTGAGGTTTCAAATTTCTCATTTTTTTGTATACATGCACAATCAACAAAAATAATAATCAATATAATGCAAAACATTCAACATGTTCATGTCATGAGTAGAGAGCTTGTGAAATGATTGATGTAGCTTCTTTAGAAGTGTACAATACTTAATTATATATCTTACAAATAATAATTTAAACTAAACTAATATCTAATGAATTACTAAATATCTATTAATACATATCATACAAATTGCCCTAATACATTTTTTTTTTTTCTTTTGGAGGGTCAATCCTGTTGACCTCTAGATAACTCGGTAATGTTTTCAAAATTTTTGGACTACCCGTTACTGAGATATGAAATGTCCAATATAGTGGACATTCAGACTCAACTGATGTACATGTAAAATTTGTAAGTCCACTGCAGTGGACAGTTCAAACACTGTGATCACTATCATGATTATTTTGATCAGCTATATTTCGCATTAGCTTAAATGACTGATATACCTGATTACGGTGATTATGATCAGTAAAATCACTATATTTGAACTCACCCTAAGGTTCAAAAGTCCAATAAATGAATAAATAATGCATTTATAAAAATCAAATCTTTAATGATTATAATATATGACTAATTTGCAATAAAACAAGTAAAATTATAAATAATAAACATTTATATTTTAATTGTTGAAATTATAAAAAACAATTTTCTACTACTCTCATGAATAATAATAAGTAACGAATTTTTTTAAAATCAAATTTTTAATTATAATAATGACAGAAATATTTTCAATAAAGTAATTTAATTCATCAAACTCACTTTCAAGTTCTAAATCATTACCTCCTTCTGAATTCATTACATGATGTTGAACATATTACAAAACCAAATATTACCGAAAAGTTAAAATGTCTAGTATACTGGACATCAAATTTTGACGATAAATTGTGTGCTAAATTTGATCTTTTTTTGTGATTGAAAATCATTATTTAACAAGTTCTATAACTTTTATCTTAAAAATATCAATCACTGCCTATTGTGCTCACTGGCATAGCTATGGGCCCGAATTTCGGGCGGGCTCCCGGTGCCAGGGGGCCCCCAAATAAAAAAAAACATGAAACTTCTATCTTTGTACCGCAATGTCCGCGAGGGCCCCTTTAGAGAATAATTAAATTTAACTTTGAATTATACTCATATAATATACCTTTGTCAGGGGGATTCAGTGCTGAACGCAAATCGGTGGTGTTGGTATTATTAAAAAAAAAAAAAAAAAAAAAAAAAATTAAAAAGTTGTATGTCTCATTGAGTAAAATAAGTTAGAATTGTTCCCGTTCAAAAAATTTCAATTTTACATTTGAACGTTTACGCGAGCATAGCTAAAATGAACATGTCTTCCACATGGGTCAACTTTGGCTCAAGGATCTTAATTAGTGGCATAACTACGGGCCCGGTGGATCCCGATGCCAAGGGGCCCCCAAATTAAAAAAAATGAAATTACTATCTACGGGCCCCTTTAGAAAATAATAGAATCTAACTTGAAAAAATACTTCCATACTAATTGTCAGAGGATTCCATTCAGTTCTGAACGCAAATGTTTTTATTTTTTTTCTCATCAATTTTTTTTGGCGAGGGGCTCCTATGCCCATGCAAAGTTTGGGAGGCACAGGCCCGGGCCCCCTGGACCCCTGGGCCTCCAAGGGGTGGCCCTTCTATCTTTGTACCAATGTCGGTAGAGGCCCCATTAGAGCATAAAAAAATCAAACTTGGAACTATACTTCTATACTATTGTAAAGGGACATTCAGTTCTGAACGCAAATGTTTTTTTTTTTCTTATGAATTTTGTTGGCGAGGGCCCCTAATGTCTGAGCTAAAAATATAAAATAATTATTATATTTTGTTTAACTAATTATGTAAATATTATTTTGAATGTATATAATATGTATTTGAATACAATTTAAAGATTACATCATAATTATATTAGAATTAGAATCCTCATATCTATTGTTAAGATTATAAGGATTTTAAAGGGAGTTTTTATGTTTTGTTTAACTAAGCATTCATATATATTATAATAATTGACTATTTAAATATGAATAAAGTTAGAATCCTCATATCTATTGTTAAAATTATACATATGTATTTACTTTTAGCGAATTTTCGAAGAAAATTAAGCTATTGCAATGACTTAAAAATTTTTGTAATGAAATTTTTTGAAAATTTTTTTCATGGAAATCCGTTTCAGACCATTCTGAATCGATTCCTAAAATTTAACACTTTTTACTTTCTCATATAAAGAGAAAGTATTGTGATGGCGCGAAAATTCGATTTTGAGACTTCGATGGATTTACACGTTTTGAGGTCCCCTGAGTCCAAAAAAGTTGTTTTTAAAAAATGTCTGTCTGTCTTCTGTCGTCTGTGCAGACGCCTGGAGCCTAAACTACTGGGCCGA
>KZ651197.1:454110-465112 GCA_001010745.2 Gerris buenoi
TATAAATCTGAAATGGTCCAAATTGGTACACAGGGGTACGAGGTACGGGGTACAAAAGTATCCTCCTGAATGGCTGAACCGATCCGCACGAAATTCGGCACGGTTAATGTGACCAACCACAGGAATTTATAAATCTGAAATGGTCCAAATTGGTACACAGAGGTACGAGGTACAGGGTACAAAAGTATCCTCCTGAATGGCTGAACCGATCCACACGAAATTCATGGTCATAGTGACCAGCCCACAGCAAGATATAAATCTGAAATGGTCTAAGTTGGTACACGGGGGTACGGGGTACAAAAGTTAAAATGGTATATGCCCTTCAAGATGCATGTCGTTGGAAAGCTCTTTAAGAGTACAGTTATTGTTGTATGTTAACTTTTGTCATATATTTTCATTAATGAGCAGGGCCGTACCGAGGCTTTGGCGAAGGTGGCCCTTGCCAAGGGCGCAGGTTTGAGAAGGGCGCAAAATGGAGAAGAAGGAAAACATTTTTTTATTGGTAATATTGGTGAATTGAGCAAAAAAAAAAAACAACATGAAACATTTTTACTGTTATCATTAATTTACTTAGCTTTTTTATCTTATTCAATATGGTCAATGTTAATTTATAGGAGAGAAACTGACAGACAAATCATATTGACATACTGATATTAATATTTTTTACTGGTAATGCAACGTTTGTAAAAAAAAATAATAATAATGCGTTACTTATTATTTTGAATTGTTTTCTCTTAATCTCACTATTTTAGCAAACAATTTATATTCTGTTTCATTTTATATTGTGTATTTTACCAAGTGTAAAAGAAGGGTTTTTAATGACAAGCTACAAAACTACTCAATTATTTGTTGTTTTCTTTTTAGCCTATCTTAGTAAAACATTAAAATTCGTCACCACCAAACATCTTTTCCTCTAAGGACAAAATTGCCCTCAAAAATCCTTAAATCTCATATTTTGTTAATTAAATTTTAAAAACTTTTCAGGGGGAGGACCCCCCACCGTTATTTGTTCAAAGGGGCCCAGTTGCTTTCTTGCCCAGGGGCCCGGAATTCCTCTCAGCGGCCCATCTTAGCGCGGTGGCGTGCGTTGGGTGAGCGTGAGTGATTCATTCCTAGCGTTGCCGCAAGTCGCATCCATCCCACTCCCTAGCGGCTAGGGTCATGCGCATTGTGATGAAAAGTAGACTGCCAATTTGTGTGGCATATAGCTTCCTCGCGATTTTATGCTTTTTTAATTGTCAAATTTATTTAATTTCCCCGCGTTTTTTATATCTAAAATTAAAAATAATTTTTTTATTTATTTTTAGATGAATTAATGTCACAATTTATCAAAATTGAAGGTACGCAGACGGTTGAAATTAACCTGGGACTATCTGCGGGACACTTTCGACTTACCACCCAAATATCATTCAAATCGGATAAGTAGTTTTGAAGACATATGTACACATAAATGTATGTTTGTACATACGTGGATGAGAAACAAATGAGCGCAGGAGGTTGAAACCCATTCGGTAACAACAATGGGCTATGACTTACCATCCAAATCTCATTTAAATCAGACGCGTAGTTTTTAAGATACGGCGGATCGCAAAAATTGAGTGTCAGCCCGACGGACAGAAACGGAACCAAAAATTTTCCCTGATGTCTGAAACGGATTTCTCTTCGGAGACAAAAATGTACAAAGGGTAGCCTACTAACTAAAGGGTAGGTACTATTATTATTTTTTACTTTTTTAAATAGTACCTACTTGAGTGGTAGCAAAAACTACTGAAAAATCACATTAACTTTTAGAGCCAGAATTGCTTAAAAATTTCTTTTAATAACGTTAAAATTAACAAATTTTAATAAATTTAAATTCCGAGGAAGGGCCCCCGGACCCCCCTCTTTCCTGAGGGTATTCCTAACCCCCCCGGAAGGGCGCACTTTTACCGGTTCGCCATGTACGCAGATGCACCTAGGTACGGCCCTGTTAATGAGGGGTCATTCTATTGGTAAAGTAAATAAATATGATTAAAATGCACGCTCAGCTCAATATTGCAAGCATTGCACACCTAGTATAACAATTACTAAATTAACATATGATGCAAATTATAATTCACAACCTAATAATAATCATAAATAAACAAGACTTATCGCATTGTATTTAACGTTATCATATGGACCAATACCCCTTTTATTTATCTGTATCAACTATATGTGCAGATTTTTTGTATTTTTGGTAGACAGGAAAGTATTTTTGTATTCCTACCCATTTTACTCTTTTACCAAGATCGTTCGATATTTACCCCGCAAACTTACCAAATTTGACAAGCCCTTCCTAGTTACTTCCGTTTAACGTGCTGATTACCTCTTCCCGAGATAGCTCTTTCTTACCCAAAAATTCTAATCGAAACTGGCCTAGTATAGGACACTCGCCAACAAAGTGAAAAATGTCCTCTGTCCTATTTAAGTTGCAAAGCGTGCATTTATCGCTATTTACTTTTAACCAGGGCTAAGAATTAAGAGGGAACATATTATCTGACTGGCCATAGGTTTATCAAGGGAACTGAAGTAACCAGGTAGATTTATAAAATCTAAAGGTTTTTAAGTAGTTCTTAATAGTTAATACGACTAAGGGATATTATTATGTGTGATATTCCTTTGTAATTAGAAGCATTGCATACTTTAACGCCTCATCACCAGCGATTATTTCTTGAAAACGTTTCCTTTTAGTTATTGATACATCGATGTCTCCATTTTGTTGTGGTATAACCCACGTCCTTGCGTATTATGTAAATGTTAATCATTCAACTTTTAAAAACCTAGTGTTTTGTTTTCATTTTACGTTTTTAAAAAACACTTAATCTGTCACAAAAATACCATTTTGATGTGATTTTTTCATGTTTAATTTGTGTGCATCTATATCGTAGGTTTGGAGCTATCTCAGTTGTTTTTCTCCACCCATATATCCCCTAATTAAAAACATAACCCGTGTGTTAGGGATTTAAGATTTTACATTTTAAAAAAATAAATAAAAACTAATGACCTTATCGTAAAATTAAAGTTGCCTGCCTTCTTAGAATTTCAACCGGAATATATTTTTTAAAAAAAGGAAGCGATCAATATCGGAGTAAAGTACAATAAAATCTGTCAGATACGGCATATTTACTCTTTTCCACGACTTATTATGTTTTGAAGCAAAGCCACAAGATAAAAGTGGGAAGGGGGAAACTATGCTGACTCTGCTCCTCATTCGGTTATCATACCCTCTGGATGCAACTACGCTCAACTCCGCTTGGGCTGGCCGCCCGGCCTATATAAATGTTACAGTACCTAATTATTATTGTGAAACATACACACTCCTAACCTCACTTATAAGGTTTAATTTAATCAATCAATAACCGCAATCCAAGCAGCATCTTAATACATCACGCACTTATAATATTATAGCACACCTTTTCATTCATCTCTCTTTTTTTGCTTTTCACCCAGTATATAGTCGTACCTATAACGTGCTTAGTCTTTTTACTTAATATTTGAAAAGGATCGTATAATTTTATTCATTGATAGACAGATGACTGACAGTCGTGTCAAAATTTAGTTTACAAGTAAATACTTATAATTATACATTTTTCGTCTCGTTTTTCTCTGAGCCTTACAATGCGCCGCTAATCAAATGAACGTCATTTATAAAAAATTCAGCAGATTCCGTCCAAATACGTATGTAAACAAATCGATTTATTTATGAATGCAATATGGGACTTCTCAGTTCTTGTTGTTTTTGATCATTTATTCCGTTGTACATTTATCACAATGTAAAAAGAACGATGTCGATGCATCAGCTGAAGCATCCCAGCAGAACATAGGAGAACTAAACAAGGACTGTATAATTATTACAAATTACTCCGACCACCATAAATGCAATGAGCTAAATTCAAACATAAATTTATCGAAAAGATCAATAAGACATGTAAAAGATTACAGACCAAGAGATAATATTCGTAAAATCGAAAGGTACCGGACAAATAAATCACACATGAATCTTAGAAATTACAAAGATGATAAAAAAGAGAAAGCTGTGAAGCACAAGAGCGCATTTTTTACTTCTTGTGAAGAAGAAGATGTTCTTCCCTGGCTTGTAGAAGAAGAAAGAGATGAGCCTCTCACATATGATAATAATAGACTACCTCTGTACGAAGAAGCCTATCAAGACATCTCCGTAATACTAGATGACATAGACATGCTAATAGAAAAGTTTGAAAAAGTCTCTAAAGAGCTTGACGTTCGTCACAGGAAAGTTAACCGTTCACGTAAGAAATCAAATTGAATTATTTGAGAACCTATATTATTCTTCTAAGCGTCTAGGTATTTTTTATGCCAACTTTTTCATGACCCTGTCTCTGGGACCAATTGCACTAGAATATTGAAATTTAGAGGAAATAGGACGCACAATACCCCTGCTCCTGGATTGTGAAAACTCGAAGGATTCTCTTTTAGTTTTAATCAACCTGTAATTAAATGCGTGGAGAAATTTTTAGAAAAATACGTGTGGTGTCGTGGGACACCCGGTAGGAACGAAGTTCCTTACGCTTTTCATTAAATAAAAAATGGTGGAGATAGAAAAGAGACAAAATTAAAAGTAACTAACTATTTGTACTAGCGGAGTTAAGGAAAAATTAAATGAAAAGCTTTTTACTATCTTTGAAGCGAGCGTCTTTCAATATAAATAATGTATTGTATATTGAGAAAAAAGTTAATGATAAATTTATAGTTAAAGCAGATGGTTGTAGAACGAAAAAGAACTGTCCAATCACCGTCGGCATATTACTCCAATTAAATATTAAAATAAAAAATATAAATCATTAACTCACAAAAACTTCTGCTTGTATCAAGTTGAAATTTTACATGCTTGTTTTAATTATACTATAGGTGATGTATACAAAGTTTCATTTAAATCGTTGCGTTAGAACGTAAGATATCGGTAAAAACGTTGTTTTCTTTATTTTAATCGTTTTGGTCCGCTTTAATAAATTTAGCGATCTTTATCTTTATCATTAAATAGACGAAGTTAGAATTTTTTCCCGTCCAAAAATTCCAATTTTGAATTTGAAGCTTACATTTATGCGAGCGTGGGGTGAAGGCTAGTACTACATATAAAATATCCACTACGTACATGCGAGAAATATTGGAAACTAGGGAGTTTTTAAGGGTGGAGGATTCACTCAGGATAGCTAAAAACCATGAAATTGGATTTACATACAAAATCACACGATAATCTCCAAAAAATAATTCTTTTATTGAACATCGTTTAATTGAACTCGTAAAAATCTCCTTCGGTCATTATAAATAATGATATAACTGGATAGCATGTACTATTGATATATTAGGCGATGTACGTGAGATATATCAACCGACACGAGAGGAAGCTGTCAAAAAGTTTTAGTAGACTAATGACTGGTAAAGTTAGAGCTCTTTAAGTTCAAAGACCACATTTAATCTAATGCACTTTCGGACAAACGTTTACACACCTTTTTATATAATAGTGTGATATTCCTTTGTGTCAAAGCATATTGGATTCAATATCCCTTTGTCATAATAGGTAGTTAAGTTGAGGTATATAAACTCCCTGTATATTTCCTTTGTCTATATAACTATTCCGACTAAGGGATATTTTCAGTCTAATGAACATTAGGAAAAAGGAATATCATACTATTTTACACAAAAGTTATAATATACCAATGTCCTAATATAATATAATACCGTGTAAGATTAATAGATAATCAATATACTCTTAATATTATAATCATTGTAAAAATGTTTGGGATAGCATATGTTAATATTTGTGCTGGAATTAAAAAAGCCGAATTTATTTTTGTCTGCAATATGGATTTCAATATCGCTTATTCGAAACTATACGAAATAATTTGGTTCATATTTCTTATTTTGTAAATTTAAATTATTATGTTGTACTATTATTGTGTTGTATGTGTTAATACAACTATTTTGAAGATATTTAGTTATCCTGAGTGTATCCCTCTCACCCTTAAAAACCCTCTGGTTCGCAACATTTCCCGAATTTACGTGAGCGGATATTTTATTTATATTTTTTTTTTTTTTTTTTAAAAAAAAATCTATCGTCTCTACCTAAATAGCTCCAGGTCAAAAGATGTTGGTCAACAATTAAATCAATTAAATAATATACTTAACATAACACATTGTAGGGAAGCATGGGAATCCAGCTAATCTATTTACATACCAAACAATCTTATCTGATTGTTCGACCCATCACAATTTTACTGGAATTGCTTATGTAATGACCGTATAATGGTTTTGGACCGTATCATTTTCAGCTTTTGGACGTACTTTTTCAGCGCCGGACCGGTCAAATAAAGACATTTTAATGTGGGAGAGTACAAATCGTTTAGCGTGGAAGACGAGACAGCACTTGAGCACGGACTGGAGTGAATGGAGTGAGTGGTCTCCGTGCAGCGTTACCTGCGGCCAAGGAATTCAGATTAGAAGCAGGTACAAAATGACTCAAAATATTCCTGCAGAGATTGAAGAGCTACAAGAGAAAAAGTGCACCATGCCGGATTGTCCTCCGTTCAATCTGGGCAAACTTATTTCAAAAGTATTTTTTGTTCGGTAACCTAAAAGATAATTGTTTTAACTGTAATTGAATTTAGAAATAAAAACTAAAACCAAAAAACAAACAAAAAAAAACACACATTAAGTATAATTAAAATTTTACTTTAATTATAATTACAAAGTATTTAACTTAATAGGGTTGTAATAAAAAGTATAAATATAAATGTGAGGATGGTAATTACTTTTATATGTCTGTCGCCGGTAATTTATGTTATAGATTAAACCAGCCATACACCAAAGTAATCCACGCCATTTTATTTTCCCTTAATTTACTTCTCCTGTGTTATATTCCTATACTAAGTACAAAAGAAATGATAAATGTAATAAAACAACAATTAATTTTTTTTAATTTTATTTTTTTGTAACATTAACCTTAACTGTACATGGGAGGAGGTACTTTAACAACGATTGCGAAATTTAAATAACTTTTTTATGCGAGACAATACACGTTTAAGAGTTTAAATTTATATACAGATTTTTAATGGATGGGGTAATGAGCCTGGTACTGTTGTCCGAGCACGTGGAATCCTCCGAGCAGTTCTTCTTCAGGCTTCTTCTTAGGGAAGTAAGGGTTCTTGTTAGGGTCGAGGTTCAAGCTAAAAATTTATTAAACAAGAAAAAAATGATTTAGATTTGATTCCAGAACGGATGCAATGGCTTTTTTAAGTATATTTGTTTTTTTATTTCTATAGAGACTTTAAAGTTGAAAATTATTTTAATTTTTCAAAATCAGAAACAATGGTTTGAAGGTTTGACCTATCATGTTGACACATAACATGTAAATATACCGCTATGTATTATTTTAAAAACCGATAATATGTTGATATTATTGATTTATAAAATTATACGTAGCGGTATGTTTTAATATTTTATATATAAGCCTCGTATGTTAGGGCTTCTTAACAATAAATTTAAGTATGTCTGTGGCCATGCTGCAATCTCTATATACTTCTTACTTATTTTTTGTTGTTTTTTTCAATATGCAATATTGTTTTTTATTATATATTTATTTTTAATATTATATTAAGGCTTACTTTTAGCCAAATAAAATTATGATAACTTACTCGTATAGCCTTGTAGCATCAGCACAGTTAACATTGTACCACCAATCGCAGGCGAACTCATGCTGGTTGAATAAAGTCCCATTGGGGCAGAGGAAAGATGCTCCTTGCTCGCCTTCTCTTCCATCGTGGCAAACGTGGTAAGCCTATAAAAACAAAAACTACAGAAGTCAATTCATAAGCAAATTAAGGGAAGGGGGGCATAATCAAGTGTAATCTTTGGACCCTCAAGCTGTTTTATAAGCATTAAATAAGGAATAGTTAACTTTATCGCCGTGGACATAACCACTAAAGCAGCAAATCGTTTGACATGTGGCACATTGTATGACGAGGTTTTTTAATTCATAGAAGTACGAATGCACTCTCTAAAATTCGAATTTTAATTTGTGATGCTTGAGATTACAATGAGGCAGAAAGGGTTACAAGGGTATTACCCCAGAAGATATAGAATATAATATAAAGAAGGCGAATATTATCTAATTATGAAATAAATTATTAACAGTTTGCCGGGAGCAATCTAATGTCCAAGGGATTTACAGTTATAAAGACGGCACCACATTAAGAGATTGACTTATTATTTCTACATTGATTTATCATTTAATACAGCCAGAGAGCCGAGAGGTTCTCTTTTAAAACTTTTAGTTCTGACTAATACGGTAGAGGGCATCTTATATTAAAAGTACGAGGGGTTCTCAAAAGAAACCGAACTATTTTTTAATTTTCGTACAATAAAAAGAAACTTCAATCATCTTCAATGTATATCCCATTTCAGCTATAAATTTATCCAATATCTTGTTCCACTGTTAGAATTTTTTATTTATTTCATTCGTCTTCTGTGATGCCTACGTTGTTTTTACCTCAAAATGGCATACGCCATTCCTTTCATGTCTCTTTTCGTTGAGAGAAATAAACATGGGTGGGGAACAAAGGTCATGCCATTTTTGGTCGAAAATTGGCTCACAGAGGAAGCTGTGTGGGACCTTGTTTTGCTTTTCAGTCAGTAGCCGAGGCTCTAATTTGACAACCACCTTTCTCATTCTCAAATATTCCTGTAATCTTCGGTTCCCCCTTTTACTATCCTTGTAAGCTGTTTTTAACAGTTTAAATTTCTGTACCAGTCCAAAAATACTCCAAGATAATGAATGGAGATCCGTGCAGTAAACAAATTATTATGGGAAAGCCAAAGTCCATCCTGTTGGCTAGTCTAAGAAGAATCATATAATATCTTATTAAGCAATCATTTATAAAACAATATTATACAAGAAGTCAATTAATATATTACCTGGCAGCCAGTTTCAACGTTAGCGTACATGCCAGGAGCATATGGTACATTACCGCAGTGGAAACCAGTAGGGGGTACGCTCCTGAATAGAGGGTAATCTACTCCTGGTACTCCAGGCACCTTACTCAAGTCTTGCTCTTTCCTCGGACTCCGCTTCTATTTAAAAAAAAAATTAAATCAATAAAATTTGAATTTAATCAACGATACATAATTTTAATACCAAGATAATTTTTATGAGCAGATCGTGAAATATTGGTAATGGTTGCTTCAGTAATGGTTCCTCTTTAATTAACAATAAGAATATCAAGGCCTTTTTTAAAAAAATAATAAGAAACACACTTCTGAAAACTTATTCACCCAAAACTTTTTAAATGTAGATTTAGCTTGCTCTGTGTTTAAATATTTTTTATGAAGTCATAAAATTCAGGAATAAAAATGTTTAAAAGGTTGAAACCTTCTACATGAATTAATTTTATTTTATTTTTTAGTTCAATTATAAAAAATTTTTTTTTTTAAAATTAAAGATATAAAAAGTTAGGGGGAATCCTGATTCCCTGTAAATGACATTACATAATAAATGTCATCGGTTTAACTTGATATTAGAACAAGAAACTTGAAAAATTAATTATTTATTTCCAGTTTTTTATCTCATAAAGTTTATCGTTGACCTTCTCGAGGACGAGTCTAAAATACTTATTACAACTTTCAGTTTACCTGAAAATAAAATCTTTAATTTGTTCTTCCTCTCAAATATTTTGGGTTATACGTTATACCATCTAACTTAAAATAAAATTCAGTTACTTGTATGAACCAGAATATTATAAATAAACAAGTAAGGCGCGCTTCACGTAAGTACGTGAACGTAAGTACGTGAACGTAAGTACGTGAACGTAAGTACGTGAACGTAAGTACGTGAGGCGATAATCGCCGGTTTCTGTACGACTTAGTTAAAATATTAAGTGTAATAGTTGCATATTCTTTTTCAACACTTTAAGACCTTTAAATTAATGTATAACATGCCATGGTAACTAAACACTTTTTTAGTCACCCGCCATATTGGCCGCCATCTTGAAAATATTATGTGTGTTATTTTCATAGTTGCATCTTCTTTTTCTACACTTTAAGAACTTTAAATTGATGTGTAACATACCAAGGTAACTAAAAACCTTTTTTTTGTCACTTACCATATTGGCCGACACCTTGAAAATATTCAGTGTGGAATTTTAATTATTACAAATTCATTTTCTTCACTTTAAGACCTTCAAATTGATGTATAACATGACATAGAGACTAAAAACTTTTTTTAGTCACCCGCCATATTGGCCGCCATCTTGAAAAATTATGTGTGTTATTTTCATAGTTGCATATTCTTTTTCTACACTTTAAGAACTTTAAATTGATGTGTAACATACCAAGGTAACTAAAAACCTTTTTTTGTCACTTACCATATTGGCCGACACCTTGAAAATATTCAGTGTGGAATTTTAATTATTACAAATTCATTTTCTACACTTTAAGACCTTCAAATTGATGTATAACATGACATAGTGACTAAAAACTTTTTTTAGCCACCCGCCATATTGGCCGTTATCTTGAAAATATCAAGTGTAAATTTGTTTAGCTGCATATTCATTTTCTACTCTTCAATACCTTTAAATTGATATATAACATGCCATGGTTACTAAATTTTTGTTTTTAGTCATCCGCCATATTGGCCGCCATCTTGAATTTGTTCTTCCTCTCAAATATTTTGGGTTATACTTTATACTATTTAACGAAATAAAATGCAGTTACTTGTATGAACCAGAATATTATAAATAAACAAGTAAGGCGCGCTTGTGTTTTTTAATAGTCACATTTTCTTTAATTAATTTTCTTTAATTCTTTAAATTTTTTAATTTTTAAAATGTGTTATTTTAATAGTTACATATTCTTTTTCTACACTTCAAGACCTTTAAATTGATGTATAACATGCCATGGTAGCTAAAAACTTTTTTTGGTCACCCGCCATATTGGCAGGGCCGCTATCTTG
>KZ651197.1:483213-499556 GCA_001010745.2 Gerris buenoi
TTTTTTTTTTCACCCATCCAAATTCTAAACCAAAATTTTCCTATATTATCATAAGCCTATAATACGCAGATTTTCTTTGAAAATTCGCTCATTAAGTCATGGTGCACGACTGGACTTTTTTTTGTTTAAGTATATGGTTTTACTACTATCTAAAGAAGGCATAATCATGCAAATGATAATTGAGATAATGTTAAATTAAAAATGCCTGCTACCTCCCCCCAGACGATTGTATATCATGGGGTAAGAATGTTTGTAAAAAAGAAAAACAACTGTAAGCAAAAAATAAACATTTTCTTTCTTTCTTTCTTTTCTTCTTCTTTCTATTTATTAATTTGCGAGTATATTTTACATATACATAATATAATACAGTTTTCGAATGGGGGCGCTAAAAAGGTATTGCGCCCCGGGCGCGAGTTAAGCTCGCTACGCCACTGCACGTGCAAAAGAATGAGCACATGATTCTTGCGCCGGGGCTGAAGATGGCGATGACAATATTGTTTATAGCTACTGCCAAATAAAACTAAAAATTAAAAATAAATGTAGAATTTAATTTGTTTTTCTATAAAACTTGCCTAAATGCCTTCTATAAAAAAAACTTTTATTAAAGCCCCTGGTGCAGGGGCACATAGGACCAATCGACTTTTTGCAGAAAAAATAAAAATAAAATACTTAAAATGAAATTTAAGAACTGTGAGTCGGAGAACAGTTAGAGAAATGTTTATTCTAATAAATACTTCTCATTTACATAAATTTATTAAATAATGCTGAAGTTATCTGAACAAAAACCTTATTAGGTCCTAAGTGCCCCGGTCTCCCCTACCTAGTTTTGCCCGACATACTTTTTTTTTGGCATTAAAAAAAAGATGATGAAGAAGAATAGAAGTAAGTAAAGTTATCAATCCGTTTATGTAAAGGATCTATAAAATATGAGCACTAAGTACATATACCTCCTGGGCAAAAAGGTGTCGTTTAAGTTTACACGTTTGGGGTCCCCTGAGTCCAAAAACGTGGTTTTTTTTAAAAATGTCTGACTGTCTGTCGTCTGCATCGTCTGTGCAGACGCCTGGAGACTAAACAACTAGGGCCGATTTTGACGAAATTTAGCATACATGTTCAGAAAAATCATATCCCGTAATAATTCACGAAACTAAAATATTTTTAAAACGTACCAATTTCTTTTTCTGACTACTTAAATAAAAACATTAATCTATCATGTAATGTAAAACTTTTAATGATAAAATATTATTCAAATATAATTTTGTTTAAATAAAATACCCCGGTCTTCATGTCCCATTCATAATAAACTTAAATTTATTTGTATAAAATAACATTTTAGATGCTCTAGGAAGCGAAAACTACAAAAAATTTCCTTGAAAGAGTGCCCAGTCCCCACCCCCTTCAAAATTGGCTAGAACCACCCGTGATATGAAGTAATTTAAGAACCCACATTACATCCCCTTCCCCTTATTTTTTTAATCTGTGCCCCCTCCAAAAAAAAAACTGGGTGCGCCACTGATTTGAACATAGGAGAATTAATATCCCTTGGTCAAAAAATACGTCGAGTCGCAGCATTAACTTAAGATTTACTGAAACATTAAACGTAAACAAAAATTACAATGTTGTAACTCTTTTTAGAATAAAAACTTGAATACCCTCTGTTTGACATTAAGAGGGGATTCAAGTTTTTATTTTAATAAGAGTTACAAAAATGTAATTTATGTTTACGTGTAACTTTATAAGTGACAAATTTTATGTTAGTAAAATTATGGAACAAAAAATAAGAGCCTGAAGGAGCCCAAGGTGTAAGGGCGAAATATAGTAAGGTTGAAAAGAAGATCTTTAAGATTTAAATGATTATTACCTAACTTAAAAACCCTGAAGAAACATGCAAATATTGTAGTGTTTTTGTTTAATGAATTGGTAAACAAAATGGTTCAAACACTACTTTAGAAAAAAATTATATATTTAATGTATTTATTAAGAATTGAAAATCAATTGAAAACTAAATATTCTAAATACAGCACTAAGCCAAAGCCAAAAATCAAAAACCAATAGTTGAAGGCCCCTGACCAATATTTCAGATAAGTTGTTGTACATTTCTGGTCTCAGGGCTTGCCAGGGTTTGCCAAACGTCCCGGTTTTCCGGGATTGTCCCGGTTTTGGAGTCTAAGTCCCGGTGTCCCGAAGACATTTTTCGGGACGCCAAAATGTCCCGGTTTTTACTGGAGACGTAATATAATAATAATTTAGGAGCAAGAAAAAGCTGATAATTTATGCATTTCGATAAATTCAATAGTTTTCTTTCTTGAAAATACGTAAAGCCAGTGGCGGCGATTAGGGGGGGCAAGGGTGGGGGCGGTCGCCCCCCCACTTTCTGGGAAAAGGTAACTTAATAATTTTACCTTGCTTTGAACACTGTTTTTGTTTAATTTATATTTTATAAGCAATAATTTACTTTTAGTCATGGCCTAGGCCTACTATGATGCTGTTAAATATTCTAAACGTGTAAAAAACATAATATAAAATTTTGTTTAAACTTTATTTACGAAACTTTTAAATTTCAAATAAAAATCCCAAGAATGAATCATCTAGGAAATAAGCCTCAAATACTCTTAAAACTCACTATTTTGCACCTGGATTGTAAAAAAATTCCGGGGGAGGACCCCCCGACCCAGGACACAGGGGGATATTTTCAAATTATTTTATCTCCTCATATTCAATTTCACCTCAGAAATGCATAAAACCGCTGTTTTGAGAGGTCATATTTTCAAAATTTTCTGGGTTCAAAATTTTTGTTTAAATAATATTGCATAGTGGCTATTGATTGATCTATTTAATCTACAATGATTAGGTGCACAACTTTTATTGTATTACAATTACTATTTTTTTTAATTTTGTATCAAAAGAAAAAATGTGTACTTATATGTTCATGATGAACCGCTGTTTGAGAGGTCATATTTTCAAAATTTTCCGGAGGAGGGCCCCCGGACCCCCCAGAGGGGGGGGGGTGTCCCGGTTTTTACATTCAGAAATCTGTAAGTAAGCAGTAAGCCAACAAATGTAAAAACAGTCAAATGTAGAAATTAAGCCAGTATGTAATTTCCATAGTACAGATATCTTAGGTCTTAGGCGAATTTTGTAAGTTATAATACATCATTATCATGGAAGTTCCTTATTTAATATCCCACATTATTTGTAAACTTCGTAAGTCTCAATTTATCTGTACTAAGCATTTACACACTTAGCTGTTCCTAAACTTCCAAGCCCGAAATATAACCTTCAATCTAACCTTTCATTATTGCAACCTCTTCAAAACAAATTTCTCGAAAATTCTTGTCTAAAGAAAATAAGTGATAATAAAATTTCAGCTCTGTTATGAAGTGCAGTTCGCTTGTACATCAATTTTACCGAAGAAGTTTATATTTATCGGCAAAACACTTGAGTTCCGAGACGGATGCGTTAAAACTAAGTGATTCCTGTATTAAAAGACTTACTGAAGTCGCCGATGGAAAGCTATTAAGAGTGTTAGTCGAAGGAGGAGGATGCTCTGGATTTCAATACAAATTCTCCCTCGACAGCGAAATCAACGAGGATGACAAAATCATCACCAGAGACGGTGCCAAAGTAATAATTGACGAAACTTCGCTGGATTACGTAAGAGGTTCAACGATAGATTATCATTCGGAATTAATAAAATCATCATTCAGAATAATCAACAATCCACTTGCCGAACAAGGATGTTCTTGTGGTGCTTCATTTTCTGTTAAAGATTTGTAAACAATGTGATACCTAGTCAGATTTGTAAATACATATTTATTTTCTTTTTTCAAAATATAAAAGTTTTAAATTTTATTATGCAATCATCATTTTGTATTTATTTTCTTACTTTGGTTTGATAATAAAATTTATAAAGTACATCGGAGGGTCCTTGGAGTAAAATAGATGATACATTGGCTGAATTGCAGGAGATTTGCTTAATTTATACACTTGAGAGATAATATTCCTTTGTCAAACAGTACATTTGTATGATATAAACATTTGAGAAATTAAACATGTATGATTTGTTCATAGGAGAGTTAATATCCCTTTGACAAAAGAATACGTTGGATTAAGGCCCCACCATCTTTTCTATAGACCGTATCATATTCTTCAGTTTTACTGATACATTTTACAGACTAAAGTTTGTTTGAGATGAAACAGCACAGAGATCCAAGTGAAAATCTTTTAGTTCGGAATCACTAACCAGGTTGACTGGCGTTTGTTGTGGTTTGTGTCATAATGATGGCTTCAATTATTTTTGTTGCAGAATAAGCCAGATTTTTTTTTTAAAAAAAGCAGTTTGACAACTCTGAAGATGACAGTTGAGAATTGCTTGGCATGGTTTATACATTTGAGATATTATCTCCCTTTGTTAAAATAATACTTGAGTGAGGCCCTACCCTATTCTCTGAGTTCTCTCCAAAGTGATTCTTATTCTCCAGTTTTACAACCAGGTTATAAATAATTTGATTCATTTTAATGTGAAGCTATTATTGCTCACTAACAACAACTTACAACTTTATTATATTTGTCATATTAAGTTACTGAGTAGTAGCAAATAAACATTCACAAAATTTAGGATTAAGAACAGTAATAGAATAGTAATAATGGTGAAGTATAGACAATGTTTTTAACTTTTAAAATTAAGCGCCATAGCATACAGTGTTCTGGTTACTAACAAACCAAGGTCTGAACTGAGTGGTAACTAACCTGGTTGTTTGGGTTAGTCTTTACAAACACACCCAGGGTCAGATTTCCCACTATAGGCATGTGCCTAGTGGCGCCAGTACCAGGGGGCGGCAGCGGGGCTTATCGCTAAGATGACCTTATGGGGACGAGTTTTCAGCAATATTAGCAAGAAGTAACTAATGTAAAGTAAATTTAAATATGTTAACAAGAGTGAAGTGTGTTAATTTGTTTATTTTATATTTAGCTATGGATATTTTTATTAGTATAAGAAATATCCATTACATTCTTCTCTGTCTGTAACAATCTTTTGTAGTGATTTCTTGTAAAATTTATAAAGCCAAGTAGCTATGTTACCAGAAATCCGTCTTTTTTTTTTTTTTTTTTTTTTTTCAAAAGATTTGAATAGGTTATGTACAATGTACCTACTGTAAAATTATGTTTGTATTTTCATTTACCTAAACAACAATAGGTACTAATAATATTATAGGCTCAATATTATTTAAAAAAAAACATTTTCCAATTTTGGTCTGACGAAGGAGCCTGGTGTTTTGTGTGATCTAAACAAACAAATTTTGACCAAATAATAAGTTACGAAAAAATAGTTCGGCAACTTTTTTGCAGTTACTGTCCATGAATGAATAGTAAGTAGGTAATAGGTAATTTTTTATAGGAGGGAAGGGGAGTTGTAAAATAGTGCCTAGGGGCGGAAAATTGTCAAATCCAGCCCTGAACACACCGTAATATAATTAAAACAGTATTCTATACACAAAGGTAATCTTCATTTTGACAGATCTAATCCTGCTTTCCACAGGATTAATCAGCCTGAAATGTTAGATGAAGCTTTTTTTTTTTTTTTTTTTAGAAGTGAGAGGGTCAATATTCCTCAGTTCATAAATACAAGATAATGATAATATAATTATAAAGTACTAAATTTCTACATACCTTATTTGCAGGTTGTTTTTTGCAATATGATGTAAATTATAATAATGCTAATTGGACATGAACAATAGTACCCCTATGTATCAGTAAGATAACAAGAATTAATAAAGTATATCACCATACTGGGGTCCTCAATAGCTCATTATTCATTTCTCATACAGAAGATCCTGTTCAGATGCAAGAGGCCCCACACTCTTTTTTCACTAGCTTGAGTGAAGTGACACCTATCAGGCTATACAATTATACTGCTATACAGGCTATACTAATTATAGCTGTTGAACAACACACAAACCCAGTGCCATACAATATAGTTGTCAAAGCCCTCCATATAGTTGTCCTTCTTTTCTAATACAAAGAAATGAATAAACTTAAAAAAATAGACTGCCAATTAGTGTGGCACATAGCTTCCCCGCATCCTATCCTGTAATTTTTTTTATATTTACGTTCTCTCCTTAATAACAACTATTATTAGTTTTAGCGATCTTTAACACTTCATAGCGTTGTCGCTATAATAAAAGTTGTGGCTTGGTTTTACTAAAAAAAAAAAATTATATTTGAAAAAAGTTTGTCTCATTGAATAGATAGTTAGATTTTTTTTCCCGACCTAAAATTCAAATTTTACATTTGAAGTTCACGTTTACGTGAGTGTTGCACACGAACGCTCGGGCAGATAACGATTTCCAACGAACTCATCCTGGGCTTTGGTAAAATGAACATGTCTACCCAATTTCATCAAAATCGGTCTACTTTTACTCAAGTTATCGTCACACGTTTAAAAGTTCGCGGACATAGACCGGACAGACAGACAAACATGAGACCAAAAATTTTCCCTGATGTCTGAAATGGATTTCTGTCTTGGAATTTTTAAAATCGGAGGCATAAAATTTGTTTGTCCTCAAAAGTAAACACAATGCTTCCACTACCTTCGGTAAGCTCAGAAGCAATAAATAGAAACTAGATATTGTGGGAAATTCTAGTTATATTATTATTTCTTACCAATCTATATTAATTATATTATAGAAATAAAGTGGTTGACCTGGCTTTTAAAGCAATTGCAAGAATAGTGTAAATATGTACGAAGCATTTACTGTACTAGTATTTCATACCACACTGTAGCTAAGATCAAACAATTTAAATGACTCAAAACAAACATACAAGCCATTACAAAAGGTAATGAATGGTCCATACAGTAGAACTTCCGTTAACTGAAATAAAAGGGGCAGGAGTAATTTCTGATTACCAAATTTTTGGTAAATAAATAATGGGTCATTTTTCAAGCTAATATATTACATATATATACATTTTTTATTTAGGAACATACATTTTACACATATTATGTATGTATACACACTTAAGCATACACGTTCTAACAGCTACTGTTACAGCACGCTTACTGTTTTTGAAAAAATCTTCTATCTTTCTCTTTATCTTTTGTATAGCACAACTCTGTTTGTAAACAAATATACGTAATTTTATCTTTTATGTATTTTGGTTGAGAGGTACGGTATATTCATTCAGGTTAGTAGCAAAGATAAGTTCAAGGAAAATAGCTTTTCCAGGAGAGCTGTTTTTCCTAAAAATTTAGCTAGATAGTTTGTAAGCTGTCTCTTTAAATTGACCCTTGATTGTTGTTGTGTGTTCCTCACTAAAAGAAGCCTTTAAAAATAAAATCGATTTGTATACTTTTTCACCTCCAGAAAAGAACATAAGCTTTCCATTCTTGACTCAACATTATTTTTAGCGAGAACAGTGTGTTCAATAAGTTTTGGGTCTGAACTTTTTTTTATGTAAAACAAGTGGTGCTATCTCACGGGCAACAACAGAAGTATATGTACAATGAAGCTTTTTTTTATTACCCTTAATGGTTGTGATTATCGACTACATTGCTGTTCAAAACCGCTTGAATCTATCTATCAAGCTAACAATGCTCACCCTTGAGGGGACTCGAGTTTAAGGAAGAGAATAGAATAGTGTCTGTTGAATTCATATAAGGCAAATAAGGGGGGGGGGATCGCATCCATATTGGCTTCCTCAAAATAGCAAATTCACCTGCCATGTGTTTGATACTTGTTGGACAGATAGCGTTAAGTAGCATTCACACACTATATTCTCAGTCTCATCATATCAGCTAGTCACAGGTTTAACAGGTTAAAAAAAAAAAAANAAAATATAAAAGTTTTAAATTTTATTATGCAATCATCATTTTGTATTTATTTTCTTACTTTGGTTTGATAATAAAATTTATAAAGTACATCGGAGGGTCCTTGGAGTAAAATAGATGATACATTGGCTGAATTGCAGGAGATTTGCTTAATTTATACACTTGAGAGATAATATTCCTTTGTCAAACAGTACATTTGTATGATATAAACATTTGAGAAATTAAACATGTATGATTTGTTCATAGGAGAGTTAATATCCCTTTGACAAAAGAATACGTTGGATTAAGGCCCCACCATCTTTTCTATAGACCGTATCATATTCTTCAGTTTTACTGATACATTTTACAGACTAAAGTTTGTTTGAGATGAAACAGCACAGAGATCCAAGTGAAAATCTTTTAGTTCGGAATCACTAACCAGGTTGACTGGCGTTTGTTGTGGTTTGTGTCATAATGATGGCTTCAATTATTTTTGTTGCAGAATAAGCCAGATTTTTTTTTTAAAAAAAGCAGTTTGACAACTCTGAAGATGACAGTTGAGAATTGCTTGGCATGGTTTATACATTTGAGATATTATCTCCCTTTGTTAAAATAATACTTGAGTGAGGCCCTACCCTATTCTCTGAGTTCTCTCCAAAGTGATTCTTATTCTCCAGTTTTACAACCAGGTTATAAATAATTTGATTCATTTTAATGTGAAGCTATTATTGCTCACTAACAACAACTTACAACTTTATTATATTTGTCATATTAAGTTACTGAGTAGTAGCAAATAAACATTCACAAAATTTAGGATTAAGAACAGTAATAGAATAGTAATAATGGTGAAGTATAGACAATGTTTTTAACTTTTAAAATTAAGCGCCATATCATACAGGTCAATATTTATTAAATAGTTATTTAACAACAGAAAATTTAACAAAAGTAGGAAACTTGACTAGGAAAATTAATCATATGACAAAAAAAGTAAATAAAACAAAAATAAAAGTTAAAAAAAAAAATTATATAAAATTAAAGATAGAAAAATATCAGTCTCAAATTAAGCATTATGACACCTACTCTGAGATATTAACAAACATAAGATTCCTTTGTAAAATATTTCAAAATTTGTTTAACAATAAATATCATTAATTAAACAGTAATTTAATTTCAGTTATTTTGAAGACTTATTTATTAGAACAGTAGAGATCTAGAAATCGATCCACTAAAACAAAGAACATCATCAGTATGTTATGAGAGGCAATGTATGGAAATGTCAATATTCAAGAGATAGGTGAGAAAGTGGGAAAGGAGGGTTGTTGCATGCATAAGAGTAGAAGATTAGAAACTGTCTAGGAGGCTTGGCCACTCACCCTTCTGACTGCTACACCTCATACGTCGCTGGTGATTCATATTTGAAGGCGGTGTACTTGAATCCTGAAAATTAGTAAAATATGACTCAATTATAAGATAAAACTGCATTATTTATGGTATTACCATTTCTTTGTTTATACAAACATTTATAAGAAAGATTTATGAGGAATAGAATCCATGTAAATTTTACTATTTATTAAATAAAAAAAATATGTGTGAGGCTCTCACGCATTAAAAGTGAAACTTATGTTCTAGAATGCATTGCTCTCTTTCATTTTTTGACGAATTTATTACTTCAGGATTAAGAAATGGTTATGGGAAATTTAATTGAAAAAAAAATATCGCTACGCTAAGGCAACCACATTTATTCCAATAAAAATAAATGTTTGTTTTGATTTACTAGTCTTTAAATAGATATAATACAATTAATCTGTAGAAATGTTACACGTGGACGAGTCTCGAATAGCAAACTTCGTTACACAATGTCCACCGCCACCAAAGAAGTTTCACTTCAAAAACAATTTAAAAACTTTAAGTTATCAATANATGTGTTTGATACTTGTTGGACAGATAGCGTTAAGTAGCATTCACACACTATATTCTCAGTCTCATCATATCAGCTAGTCACAGGTTTAACAGGTTAAAAAAAAAAAAATAAAATGTATTAAACCGTAGTCTTAAAAACCTTCATAGCAATATGATGTCCCCTCCCTCTATATTTTAGGTGGTTAAAAAAAACATTATGGCATACTGTCACGCTCAAAATCCAAAATAAATGCAGTTTCATGTTTAGCCAATAAAAATGGAGGATGTGACTGAAGGATGGACAGAATAGAGAGATAATAAGAGTTCTTGTCAGAGACTACAGACTAAAATAGTAAACTTGTTTACAATGTTTCTTGTCATAAAATCTACCCATCAAAAATTTAACAATAAAGTAAAAATAATATTTATTTGTTTTATACATTTTATACAAACAGATAATAAAGACAATAATAAAATATTGAACAAATTATGATCAAGTACAAGGCATTTACGTAAATATTTGTTGTTTTATTTTTGTCTTGTCTCGTAAAATACTTCTAGATTCTGAACGTAAAACTAAATATCCTTCTTTATCCAGAAAATAAAAATATTCCTGACCTTCAAATTTGTTGAGTAGTTGATTTATTTATAGTTGACGTACTAGTAAAATAACCTTTAACACTTAATTTAGTAACAAAATAAGGTATATCATAAAAAAAAATTAGTCTCACCTCATAGAATGTTGCCAATCAACTGAAAAAGAAATATATTTAGGAAAGAGGAATAAAAAAGAACAGCCTTTTTCTTAAAGTTGAACTAAGTACGTTTTACATACAAATAATAATAATAATTAAGCTGTCTCTTTAAATTGACCCTTGATTGTTGTTGTGTGTTCCTCACTAAAAGAAGCCTTTAAAAATAAAATCGATTTGTATACTTTTTCACCGCTAAATGAATATATAAATCATATTAAATAGTTATTTAACAACAGAAAATTTAACAAAAGTAGGAAACTTGACTAGGAAAATTAATCATATGACAAAAAAAGTAAATAAAACAAAAATAAAAGTTAAAAAAAAAAATTATATAAAATTAAAGATAGAAAAATATCAGTCTCAAATTAAGCATTATGACACCTACTCTGAGATATTAACAAACATAAGATTCCTTTGTAAAATATTTCAAAATTTGTTTAACAATAAATATCATTAATTAAACAGTAATTTAATTTCAGTTATTTTGAAGACTTATTTATTAGAACAGTAGAGATCTAGAAATCGATCCACTAAAACAAAGAACATCATCAGTATGTTATGAGAGGCAATGTATGGAAATGTCAATATTCAAGAGATAGGTGAGAAAGTGGGAAAGGAGGGTTGTTGCATGCATAAGAGTAGAAGATTAGAAACTGTCTAGGAGGCTTGGCCACTCACCCTTCTGACTGCTACACCTCATACGTCGCTGGTGATTCATATTTGAAGGCGGTGTACTTGAATCCTGAAAATTAGTAAAATATGACTCAATTATAAGATAAAACTGCATTATTTATGGTATTACTATTTCTTTGTTTATACAAACATTTATAGGAAAGATTTATGAGGAATAGAATCCATGTAAATTTTACTATTTATTAAATAAAAAAAATATGTGTGAGGCTCTCACGCATTAAAAGTGAAACTTATGTTCTAGAATGCATTGCTCTCTTTCATTTTTTGACGAATTTATTACTTCAGGATTAAGAAATGGTTATGGGAAATTTAATTGAAAAAAAAATATCGCTACGCTAAGGCAACCACATTTATTCCAATAAAAATAAATGTTTGTTTTGATTTACTAGTCTTTAAATAGATATAATACAATTAATCTGTAGAAATGTTACACGTGGACGAGTCTCGAATAGCAAACTTCGTTACACAATGTCCACCGCCACCAAAGAAGTTTCACTTCAAAAACAATTTAAAAACTTTAAGTTATCAATATTTAATTATTTAAAAAAAAAAAAAACTAGCTATAGATATAGTTTAAAAACTTTAAACTATATTAGATTATTTAACCACGCTCTGCTACCATGTATACGGACCACTTCAAAATAATAGGTATTGAGTCTATTCTATAAAGAAAGAAAACTAATTTTTCCTTTTCCTTGTCTCACGAACGACTAACTGATCTTCAGTTAAACATTTTTTCCCCATATTTATATTTATTAAAATTTTTAGTAGTTTATAATAACTGGAAAATTGTTCTAAATTGATTTCAAATGGTGTATTATTGTTTTCTTTAGCCACTATGTTTGGTAGTGTAATTTCAACAGGGTTTTCTTCAATATAATCATGTGTCTCTGTGTCTCCATAAAAATTTGTAAAGTTAATTTTGAAAGTTTTACTGAAGTATTACGATATCTAAAGATAGATTTAGTTAGCTGATTGTGGTTAGTTATTGTTTGAGAAATAATTTATTCTCTGACAACTTCAAATTCTCTAATCAATAAGTCATGTCAAAACTGAGTTCCTTATTTAATTCTAATTCCATACCTATTGTCGTGTCGTCTGAATTATTTAATAAGTCTTTCAGTAAAGACATTTAATAAGGCACCAAGATTTACACCTTTAAATAGGCTTTCTGAAATAAACTCTAAATTAGAAATTCTAATCATACCTGTTGTGGTTCCATTGAATCTTCTAGTTGCATTCTTTGAATGTCCAGAGTTAGTTTTTTTACTTTTTCTTTTTCTTGCCTCTCAGCCTAAGAGAAAAAAAAAATATAGCATGTAATTTTTATATGAAATACTAAAAATAAAATAAAAATATACATCCATGACTCCTATAATTGAGGGGAGTGTACTGCAACAAATTTGGAAGATGATGAGTGAAATAGAGGATAGTGGAGTGCGGGTGCCATCAACTTTATCCTTCAACTATACCCGGACGGATAACACTCTCTAAAGAATTTGACGGTGCATTTGTCTAAGAATATGACCAAGATAAATTACCCTCATGTTTGATGGTATCTTACTAACTTACTTAGTCGGATCCTCTTCTACCTTGCGGTGTCGAGGTAGACCAAAAAGTTTTCCACCCTCTCCTGTCCATAGACAAGGCACGAGCATGTTGTAGGGACATTCCTCTTTGAGCCAGGGAGGATTGATGTTGTCTATCCAGGCTGTCCTCTTTCTTCCTCTGGGCCTTTTCCCCTCACACCTGGCTTCAAGGGCTATTAACGTATCCAAACCATCGGAGTTGAGTTTTCAACTGTCAGTGTTGCAGGCTGTATGTCCAGCCCCAGTCTAATGGTTGAGTTCCTAACCCTGTCTCTCCTTGTCTTGCCTGCTACCTTCCTTAAATAAAATATTTCGGTTGCTTGGATGCGAATAAGGTTCTTCTTCGTTAATGCCTACGATTCGCAAATCTACGTTTGTGTGGGCATATAAACAGTTTTGAAGACAGTCATCTTCGTCTTTTGACTTACTTCTGCTTTAATGGTGAACACTCTGTTCATCATGATAGAGTCTACCTGTAGCCGCTATTCTCACCTCCAGCTCCTCCTTACACTTGCCATCTGCACTAACCACCACTCCAAGGTATTTAAAACTATTTACTTGTTCCAGCTCCTCTTCATGAATGGTGATCTGATGCTCGAGATTTTGCCTCGAAATTACCATAGTGTTGGTTTTAGCGACAAATTTTGAGTCCTCTCGATTCGAGCTCCTCCGTCCAGACGTCCACAAGTTTCTGGAGCTTTTCATCTGACTCTCCTACCATAAGAAGGTCATCAGCCAAAGCCATCGCCGATAGAGTAACTGCCTTCAGCATCCAGTTACCAAGATGGTAACCTCTGGTTCTAGCTTTACAGGACTTAATCACATCATCCATTAGAGTAATGAATAGGAGTGGGCTCAGAATATCACCCTGTCTATCTCCGATGTTCGTAGAAAATTCTTTGGAGCTTGAATTACATGTACGGACAACATTTTGACAATTCCCGTAGAAGCTTTTGATGCGTTAGACTAAGTTGCTTGATATACCCCTGCGCTTAAGGGCTGCCCAAAGCGAAGTCCATGGTACACTATTGAATGCCTTCTGCAGATCGATAAAGCAAAGATGGATTTGCTTGTCAAACTCAATTGTCTTTTCAGCCAGTTGCCATGTGCTTCTATTCGGGCGAAAGCCACATTGGATTTCATCCAGGAGAGGTTCCAATTCAGCTCTTAGTCGCTCCTCCAAGATTCGGCTATAAACCTTTCCTGGTACGCTCAGTAGTGAAATTCCTCGATGGTTGCCACATTCCCTATTGTCTCCTTTCTTGAATATAGGGACAATGATTGCTGTTTCCCAGTCCTTCGGAATTTTCTTTGTTCGCCAAGCGTTGCTCATATATATAAGCATTTCCGGGACAATACCATCGGCTCCTGCGGTTTTTCCGACCTTCATTTTACACAAAGCTCATTTCATTTCTTCTTGTGTAATCATCTCTTCACTGTCCTCCTCTTCTGTCTCTTCTTCCCTTCTGACTCTTTCCTCTTCATTCACTTTTCCCCCCAAGAAGCTCAGCAAAGTACTCTCTCCACCTCTCCATAATCTTGCTCTCTTGGGTGATTAACTTTCCTTCCTTATCCCTAATTAACTTTAGGGGATACTCTTTGGCTTTCCTCATACTTTTTAGGACCTTGTAAAATAGCTTCTGATTTTCTGAATAACTCCTCTCTAAAAACTCTCCGAACTCCAGCCATGATCCTTTTAGATTCCTTCACCAACTTCTTTACATTTTTCCTGATCTCTTTATATAATATTCCGGATAGATGGTTATGCTCTTTGACAGAAGATACCTTTCCTAAGCTTCTTTTTTTCTTTTTACTTCTAGCTTTATTTCTTCCGTCCAACATCTGGTCTTTACTTTGCAGTGCCACACTTGGTCTTTCTGCATACCTCCTCCGCTGCCTTCACTATGACCTTCTTAAATGACGCCCATGTACATTCTAGGTTATGCTTGTTTCCCTGTTCACAAGATCCAATTTCCTCAGCCACCTTTCTTTGGTACTCCTCTTTCTTCTCAAGATTCTTCAACTTGTTTATTTTTTACTACGTTTTTATTAACTTGGTTTCTTGTTTATTTGTTTGTCCGGTACAAATCTTGCAATCAAATTTTAACTAACATCCCGAGTAGCTAGACATTTGAAACTTTCGGAACAGCTCAGTACACGATGACAATGCATTATTTTAATACTTTTAGTCATTTTTCAGCAGAATTTAATTGGTTTTCAGCAAATTTGCTGAATGAAAAGTTAGTTCAGAAAAAATCCGCAAGTTATTTTATTTGTTTTGTCATATCCCATAATATTTACAATCTTCATTTTGACAGGTTTCAAATTTATGATTTTTATAAATAAGAGATAAACATTAAATGTCAGCAAAACAGGAAATATATCAATTATATTATTTCAAATATATCGATGGCACGGTTTAAGAAAATTTAAAAACGTAGTATATAAAAAGTTCTTTTTATCTTGCAATTATATCTTCTCATTTATGTTTTTCCTTACTTTTCTATTCTTTTTAGACATTTGTCGCCCTTCTATGACTCAACTAGGTGGTGGTCTGAGCCAATTTCCGGTCCTCGCATAACTCTAGCATCTCTTATAAAGCTAATTGTAGCTTTTGGACCAATTATATAGTCAATAATTGACATTTGATTTTGTTGAGGCTCTGTTCGGGTCCACTTGTGGATCTCTTTGTGGGGAAATCTGGTGTTATGAATTACTAATCGTTTGATGGTATCAAAAACTATTGTTTAAAAAATTAGTTCGGAAAAAAAAAAAAACATGCAAATATTAATTTATTGATGAAAATAAAATAAACCACTTATAAAAAAAATAATAATAAAATAACATGCTAATGTAATAAATAAAATTAAAGAAATATCATCACAAAAAGTAAGCCTAGCATTGATGAAAGGAATTTTTAGAACAAATTTCTGCTTAAAGTTTGAATTCAGAAATAAATTTTAAAAGAACAAACCTCTTCACGATGCTTCAAATTTTTAACTAGGTCTGAATCAGCAGGGACGTCAAGACTTTTACACTGAGTTTTATTCCCTTTCCTGAGAAGAAGCACAAATGACGAATCAGCTTCTAAAAATAAAGCACAGTCAAAAATTAATAAGCTAAAGTTAGAGGATTAAAAATTCTACTGGGTCATTCCATGCCAAATCACCTAGGCCTCCTGCTTTAAGGTACGTTTTCCAAGACGCGACTCCAGCGATAGTCGCTGAGCGATAATCGCTGAGGACTTCTCTTATGAGTTTACGTGTAACTGTTTTCCTAGGCAAGCGACTCTAGCGATAGTAGCTATAGACGCTAGCGTCGATCGCTGAGCGATTGCAGCCGTCTGCTCCAGGAGCAGTCATAATCGCAGTCGCTGGCAATCCTAGCAATACAGTGTTGGTGAAACCAGCCAACAAAACAATCATATTAACTTAAAAGGTATTTTCTTAGGTAAATTTTAAGTATTATGTTGGTAGTAATGTTTATTTTAGCTGTTTTGTTTACTAATTTTTCGGAAAGGTTACTTTAGGTTATCATACAGTCTTTAAATTAAAAAACCAACTAAACGTAATTTAATTAAAAACGTATATAATTAGTATA
>KZ651197.1:500559-520306 GCA_001010745.2 Gerris buenoi
ATATATATATATGCTCATTGCTCTGGCTAATGAGAAAATTCAATGTTGATAGATTCAATATTGAGTTTGCTTGAATAAATACCTTTGGTTTTATGTGCTTTTCCAAGGAATGGAACTACTATTTCTTGAGTAGGTCTTACAGATTCTTTTAGCCTTTCCTGAACATTATCATAAACCATTTTATCCAGTTCTATCAAGAAATCTTTGTCATCATTATTGTCTTCACTCTAGATAATTAAAATATGAGTACATAATAATTAAAACATTGTTATAATTTTATTTATTTACTAATCTATACCAACATATTTCGTATTTCCTTTTTCATTAAAAATAAGGTGTGACTCTTAAATGAGGTATGCATCTTCTTCCTCAATAGAATATGCTTAGTACAGTAATACCCCGGACTTATGTAATATGTGGGACCGTGAAGAGTATACCGTAAGTCGAGGAATGTACTTAAATAAATATTCTTAACAGTTTTTAAGGGAAAAATGGAGTATGAAAGTAATAAAGTTTATTGGAAAACCTTTATAAAAAAAAATAAATAAATAAATAAATAAATAATCCTTAAATAAAATATTTCGGTTGCTTGGATGCGAATAAGGTTCTTCTTCGTTAATGCCTACGATTCGCAAATCTACGTTTGTGTGGGCACTCATGTTTGATGGTATCTTACTAACTTACTTAGTCGGATCCTCTTCTACCTTGCGGTGTTGAGGTAGACCAAAAAGTTTTCCACCCTCTCCTGTCCATAGACAAGGCACGAGCATGTTGTAGGGACATTCCTCTTTGAGCCAGGGAGGATTGATGTTGTCTATCCAGGCTGTCCTCTTTCTTCCTCTGGGCCTTTTCCCCTCACACCTGGCTTCAAGGGCTATTAACGTATCCAAACCATCGGAGTTGAGTTTTCAACTGTCAGTGTTGCAGGCTGTATGTCCAGCCCCAGTCTAATGGTTGAGTTCCTAACCCTGTCTCTCCTTGTCTTGCCTGCTACCTTCCTTAAATAAAATATTTCGGTTGCTTGGATGCGAATAAGGTTCTTCTTCGTTAATGCCTACGATTCGCAAATCTACGTTTGTGTGGGCATATAAACAGTTTTGAAGACAGTCATCTTCNATTCAATATTGAGTTTGCTTGAATAAATACCTTTGGTTTTATGTGCTTTTCCAAGGAATGGAACTACTATTTCTTGAGTAGGTCTTACAGATTCTTTTAGCCTTTCCTGAACATTATCATAAACCATTTTATCCAGTTCTATCAAGAAATCTTTGTCATCATTATTGTCTTCACTCTAGATAATTAAAATATGAGTACATAATAATTAAAACATTGTTATAATTTTATTTATTTACTAATCTATACCAACATATTTCGTATTTCCTTTTTCATTAAAAATAAGGTGTGACTCTTAAATGAGGTATGCATCTTCTTCCTCAATAGAATATGCTTAGTACAGTAATACCCCGGACTTATGTAATATGTGGGACCGTGAAGAGTATACCGTAAGTCGAGGAATGTACTTAAATAAATATTCTTAACAGTTTTTAAGGGAAAAATGGAGTATGAAAGTAATAAAGTTTATTGGAAAACCTTTATAAAAAAAAATAAATAAATAAATAAATAAATAAATAAATATGTAAGTAAATACCAAAATTTATAAAGAAACAAAATAATACTAAAGGATAAAAAAAAACCCCTTTACAAACAATAAGTATAATTAAAGTTATTTCAGTCCGAAAATGAAAACAATAACTGCATTACTCTGTATTAGAATAATGTACAATGGATGTTAGAATAATAAAAAAAATAACAACAAAACTCAGTAAAATAGTCCAAATGGAAATATAATACTCGATAAAACTCCTTTTATAAAAGTCCGAAAATAAAGTCAGATAAAAGTGACTTCAGTACAAAAACAATAATGGTATCTATCTGTTCTAACAACTTTGATTCCCAACAACTAAGTTACAGATTTACATTGACAGGCTGAGTGCACATCATATCAAATTTTTTTATGCATAATTACATGTAAAAGGAGGTTTCAAAGTTATACAATGGATAGTGTGTTATGTTATGTAACTCAGAATTTACGCAAGTCTGGGTTTACTGTAAATAAGTTTATGATACAGCCCTAAGCCCTTATTGAAGTGGGCGGCCGAACAAAAAAGGCAAACTATGTAGTAGAGGCATTTAAACAACTTAAACTTATTCTACACTCACCTAAGGCGGAATTTACCTGTGTTTGTGACTTTATGCGTTTTATTGAGTCATTTGTGATCACTTGGCGACAGTTTTATAGTACCAAGATAACATTGAACAGGAGATACTTGAATTAATTGAAAAATAAGAGGGTATAAACAAGTCATAGATTCAGGAGAATGATTTATAAGAAATTAGTCAAAATATCAGCTTTGCATGAGCTGGGGAAGTGTCCCATTGTTCCAAAGTGTCCTGTTGTTGTTGAAAATCAGCAATGTAGTTTACCTAAATTAAAACTTCAACACTTTCTCTTTCTAGTTAATACAATAAAATGCAATAAAGGAGGCCTACACTTCATTATTCCATGGAAAATCCTAACATTGCTCAAGGTGACGTCCCATAGCCGCATGTTTCAATTCAAAAAGCTTTCATAAATACAACAATAATATTATAAAACACATAATTAAATTTAGGACGTAAAATAAAATAAATTTGTATATTAAAACGATGAACAATTATATTTAAAAAGGCTATAAATTTTAATGGCAGATAAATCTCTTAGAGTAAATTTATTACTGATACTTAATTACAACTGTATTTATCTATATATATAAAATTAAAGTTTTGTCTGTACATTGGTCAGAATTGAACATTTCTTGGATACTTTTTCGTTTTATACATCCCGAAAACCGAATCCGGCCTTAACTTTTTTCGTGTATGTATGTATGTATGTATGTATGTATGTATGTATGTATGTATGTATGTATGTGTGTCTGTCGCCTCAGTCAGACTTTATAGGCGCAAAACTGGCTGAATGAAATCGATTAATTTTTTTTCAGAGGTGAGCGCAAACATGTTGTGCAATTTGTAGGCTTGGTTTCATCGAAAAATATTGAGTAGAACCAAAGTTATTAAATATTTACTCGTGTGGGAGGGAAAAGGAAGGCCTGGTTATTAAACTAACGTAGGTTCTCCTTGACTTCTCCAGCCACCAGCTTACACTGGACTACTGGAGTACTGTCTACGCGGCATGGTATAGAGACCTTTCCATCCCCACCCTCCCCACTTTTCTACCTTCCCCCACACCATTCTCTTTACCTACACGACAATTAAATTATATACTAAATAACTAGCCTGAGCCCCGCGCGAAGCGCGGGGTGAAGGCTAGTGTTAAATAAAATAATCTTAATTCACCTCATTTACCTGTTCTCCTGCTTCATTAACTGAATCATCATTCTCATCAGCACTATCTGAGGAAAATAAAATATTCAATTTTAAATTAAAGACAAGACAAAGAATAATTTGTTAAAATAAGAAATAATCAATAAATATAGTAGTTTATTCAGAAAATTGCCTACCTAGTTCATCTTCTTCAATTATTATTGAATCATCATTATTAACTGACATTGGGGCAGTGTAAATAGTCTGCATATTGCTAGCAGAATCCTGCAATATAATCACAATGCAAAAATAAAAAATAAAAAATAAAATAAAAGTTTTTTAACTGATATAAAATATTATAAGTTTATGTATTAAGGGATTTTTTAAAAATGAGTCTCAATGAATAAAACACTGAAGAGGTAAAGTACATCCTATACACTACAAAAAAAAAAAATAATAATAATAATAATAAAATAAAATCATAATTAAAGAATGCCTTTGCAGGCACAAGTCACAAATAAGGCCATTCATCCCTCTTTCCTTTGCTAGGATTCATATCTTCCAGACAATTAAATACTACTAAAACATCTGGAAACATTTAGGAAGCATCTTGTTTCTTAAAATATTGGGAAAAAATATGTAAGCTAACCTGTTTATAGTCATATTCGGACAGAATTTTCTCTTGAAGTTTTCTGACGGCTGCCTGAGCTTCTTGGAGATTTGCATAAACTGTTAGATTAGGACAATTCTTTTCAATGCAATCTTCTAACTGGTATTGAGCATAAACAGGAAATTTATTATCTTCTGTCCATACAGGTGATGTCTTTTTAAACCAAAAATAACACTGAAACAATTTCAAATAATTAGAAAAGAGAATTACAGATCAAATAGGACATATTTTTATTTAAAATATAAAATGAGGCCGTATTGAGAAAAGAGGGATATAGTACTAATAAGCCTTGGAGGGAGCCAGCGTTGAGGGGCTCTAGGAGCCTGCCTAGCTATCAATAAGTCGAGGCGACTCAAGGTCCTATGTTCGATCCCGTGCCATAATACTCTGAATTGCATCTATGAATTGCGGACGGTGCAGGGAGAGGGACACCTCCTATAGGCTACTCTTCCCCCACACTTTGATATTGTGGGTTCCATCCGGGTCATGATGATGTGATTTGTATCACATCATCATCCGAGGTCAGAGCTGGGCAATGGACACCCCCTATGGGGCATTCTTCCCCCACACTTTGACGCACCCTCATATATCCATCTCCATATAGCTACATAAAGCTTACTACCACCAGTGGCTTAACTACCGTGGAGCAGTTGGAGCACTTTGCTCCAGGCGCCGGCTTAGAAAGGGCGCCACGTCGAGAAGAAAAAAATTCGAACAGTGGCTGAACTAAAAAAATGTGAAAATACGGCGCCCCCAGTAACGTTAGAAAATGCTTAGATTTGTTGCTTTTTGGTCTTAAGTAAAAATAAAAGCTCTCTTTTGCGATATTTCTACCCTCCTTGGGTCATTCACAAGTTGACTGACTAAAAGATTTCACTACATTGATTTTTTTAAGTCAAATTGAAACATGAAGTTAACTTATTGACTCGTCTGATTCTCGTCAAACTTTTTGCATTTAGATAATGTTAGTTTCACTTTGATAGTGTGTAAAATTTTATTTATTTTTTCTTACTTAATTTGTTATTAATTTTTTCTTACTTTTCCTTTTTCTTTCACTATCCACTACTGCTAAATTAAATTAAAAACTATAGAAAATGCGCCCTTGCCACTTACAAAATTCATCTCTGCCCCTCTCTCTCGGCCTTTGGGGACAGATGACGTGAGGACGATAAAATGATATGTTTAATAAACTCAATATTACGTTTTGTTTATTAAAACATTTATTGAAAGTCATAATATATAGTAGACATAGTCATTAAATTTCCTACCTGCCTAATATTGAATTTTCCTAAACATATTAACTTCAAATTGGTTGTAAACAGCTGACTGACAGTGCTGCTCACTTTTATAGGTTTTTTTTTTGTAGAGTATCCAATCGTAAAAAAAAAAATCATATATTACACTCAAATGTATATTGATAAAGTACTTAAATTCTATATTCTTTTAATTGTCAAATATGTACTTTCGATTTTCTACAGATATCAGATTTATTTTTTGATAAATTTCTCAAAAACTTGATGTTTCTCAGGAATATGACTTACAATGAATTCTATTAACTAAAATATTATATAAGCCGTAAATCAAAATCATCTGAGCCGTTTTCGAAAAATGATTTGTTTTCATGTTTTTTCAGAGTTTTTTTGGAAGTTACGTCAATAAATTTGAATTTGGAGCTAATAAATTCATTACTCGATCATATTATATATTATGATTTTTCTGAATATATACTTGACTGACTAATTAAGTAACAGGGTCGTAGAATTTTGAAAATTCGCTGATTACCAGGGCGCGCCAAACCAAAACCAAACGCCTAAAAGTGATGTTTTTTTACGCATCCATGTTTATAGCAACCTTTTTAATCATCGTCGCAAATTACCTATAAAAACCCGAAGTGTTGTGGTTTCATGTGGTAAAACCTTTTCTGCATTTTTACAAGAATTGGTTGTGTTCCTGACCACCAAACTACTCCGTTGATCTTTAACTTTATTTATACCATTTAAATTTGAAAGCTTATGCAAAAAGCAAAAGTTTTTCCTGAAATCGCCACACGTCTAACATCCCTCAATTAAGAGCAGAAAGCTCAGAAATTTCGTGGGCGAATTAAAAAATCGATTTCTTCTTTAACTTGTAGTTTTGAACCCTTTATATGTAACTTTGAAATTTTTTTTTCTTTTGGCCTTGTATAGGGTTTTTTTAGGAAAGGTTTTTTTTATATAATAAACATTGTCAGGAGAGACTCTCCCTGACATTCAAGCAGGGAAGATTCCAAGTTGTTTTTTTTTTGTGTTTTTTTCTAAATGTGTCACTAAATTTCCACTCACATGTATAGTGATTTTTTAAAATACTTTTTTAATATTTATTATACTGACTCATGTGACATGAAATGATTATAAGGTTGAAGAAGCCCCANAAAAAAAAAAAAAAAAAAAAAAAAAAAAAAAAAAAAAAAAAAAAAAAAAAAAAAAAAAATCAAATAAAAAATCGATATTTTCAAATGTAACGGAACTTATAAAAGATGCTTAGCAGCTGATAATTTGGAAATAAATAGAGTGATTCTGAAAGGTTTTTATAGGCTCTTTATAATTGGTCCTTGGCCCAATTTATCTATCTCATCTTTAGTTTATAAGATATTAGGTATTTTTTTAAAAAAATGTTTGTGAAACACTTAAAAAAAAGAAATAAATTGATATCTCGAGAACTATTGGGATATGGGCATATGCTTACTCCAGGGTGGAGCCTGTGACACATGTGTTTTTACAGTAACATGAATACATTTGAGGCCTTAAGGCCCCCATACACGGTCAAACATTTGACCGTGTATGGGGCTGTTTGATGTTTTTGCAAACATGAGGTTTGACGAGTATGGCCTAAATTTGCCCGACATCATATTTGCGCAAAATTTTCGATCGTGTATGGGGGCCTTTACAGTCATTACTTTTTATTCAAATTAAACATAAACAATCTAATGGCTAGTAAAATAATTGAAACAAAACTGGATACTTGGATAAATATTACTTTAAGCATGAATGCATATGAATAATGATAGTATTATTTGGATTAGCACATATTGATGATACAATAATGTTTAATATATTATGTCATAAATTAATCGCTATTTATATAACCTTAGTACATAAGTGTTTCGGCATATTCGCAAGCTTCGCTTACATACACTTTATAATTATTTATTTTTTACAAACAATATTTGTAGAATTTATTAAAGTTTATTTGGCATTAGGTGTAAGACTTCACCGATTTTAAAATGGGGGGGGGGCACGGTGATACTGCTCCAGGGCGCTTCTTACCTAGTTACGCCACTGCTGACCACACCATACTCTCTTCAGTGGTACAATGTACAAATGTATGACGTGTGAAGTAGCTGGAACTCTCCACCACAGGGCTAGTAAAATGGGCCTAAAAGATGGCCATGATCACACAAAGAAGAAAAAAACTATCTCAAAGTAATTTTTCCTATGAGCAGCCAACACAAATTGAGTCAAATTGCAGTGACAGATGACTGCAACTGTTTACATGTTCCAACCCATCGTTACGATTCGGAGAAATTGATACCAAACATCTAGTCCAATTCCAACCCCAATAAATCACTACAATGTTCTGTTTACACTTAACAATAAATTGTGACGATTCCGTTATTAATCATGCCTTAAGGACGACTACATCACAAGAAAGACTACCTTCCATAGCAACTCTTTTAATAGAATACTACACTCATGCACATTTTAATTTGGCAAAACTTATTGAGGATTTTGCTGAAAACAAATCTAGAAAAGTCTTTTTTTTGTAAATAAAACTTTTTAACATTTTACTGTGCATATCTTTCGTGGAAATTAAAGATTTCAGATAGATATACTTTTTTTTTTACAATTTTTAACATGCCAATATTAAACTATTAAAATCGTTATTCCTTTAATTGTATGTAATTTTACAGACACTTAGTGTTCAGCAGAGAAAACTAAGCAGGGTCTAACCCTTGCCCTAAGCTCTTTAAGACATAAGTACTATGTACCTCATATTTTTCTTACTATAGAGTAAGAAAAATTATGAGGGTTTCAGAACAAGTTAAACAAACTAAATCATCAAGCACCTAATACCACAAATAGAAAAACTTTTAAAGTAAAATTAAAAAAATATATGTAAACTAACCAGAATTATACATATAAAATGTTAACCAACCTGGAAATATGTGAAAAAGTAGGGAAGTTTAGTCTTCATATCAGAGTGACTGAGGAATTTGCCACAAGTGTCAAGAAGTGTGCAAACTAATCGAATCCTAATTAAATTATCTGCTGGATCTAGAGGAGAAGGAAGCAAGTGGTTCATTGTCACTCCAAATGTTATCAAAGAATACAAAACCTATAAAATAAAAATTTGTAAATTAAAAAAAATAGAACATTTATCTATAAGTTCACATGACATGTTACTGTACCCAATCATAGTTTTATTTTTAATTTGTTAGATATATTTTCTCTTGGTTAATTCAAATAAGATCAGGACCCTGAAAATGTCGGCACTCTCAAGAAGTCTATAGTTGTAAAGTTCTCCAAAATATTTAATCATAGCGACTCTCCTTTGATTCATTCTAACAGTGTTTAATTCCATTCCCAAGCGAATGTCTTCAAGTACGGAATCAACAACTTTAGTACCAACAAATTCCTAAACAAAATTAAAAATAGAATAAGTTATAATTATCAATCTTTATAATGTAAAGTACATAAATAGATAAGAAAACTAAAAGTAAAATTCAAAATTACTTACATAAGAATTATTTAAGAATAATTATTGGGTAGTACTAACTTGATTTTCAACAAGACTTGCAACTAGATCAGCAAGGGCAGGTATTCTATGAAATTTAATCTGCCAGGCACTCGAAAGACATTTAATAGCGTAATCAGCAACTGTGTCATCATCCCATTGCAAACAGCGAAGTAGCCTAAGTACTTTTCTTTCATTACCAACATACATCAGATCCTAGCATTAAAACATATATTATACCAAGAAAAGATTAAACCATGTACAATTTTACATAAAACAGAAGCTTCAAAAGTTTAAAAAATTCAATGTATCAAAAAAAATAAAATAAAATAAAATAAAATAAAATAAAAAAATACACAAAAATAACAAATTGAAAAATTAAATTAAATTAGTTTGATTCTTAACACCAAAAATTGATTGAAAATTGATTCTCAGCAAAGTGAAAAATTAATGATCAATTAATATGCATGCATACTAGCTAATCTATCCAACTTGCAATAACCTAATACTGCTTCCAAATAGGAAGTAGAAAACAAAAAAAAAAGTCATGAATAGATAAAGAGCAATATTATTAAATAAAAATATATTTATATTATAAACGATATAATGTAAAAAACAAGAAAAACACTAACTTGGAAAATAAGTTTCCTTATAAATTCATGAAGAGGAGGTCTCTTCTTTTTGATGATGACAGCACTGTCAGGAGGGTTAACAAAGTAAAAGGCATTCTCGATCATATTTGTATACCTAATATCCAATACAACTACTGACTTAAGTCTCATCATATCATCCTGCAAAAAAACACAGCTAGATATAACTACTCATGGATTAATCATAATATTTAAGGAGAATATAAAAAATCATTTAAAACTAAAATATTATTCTAAACAAATTTAGAGTAATTTATAAACACAATGTTTTTAAGTATTTGCCTCAGCTATTCAAACCTTTTTTGTAATTTTTGATAAATTTCTAAGCTGAGATTCATATTACTAAAAGCCCACATTTGTCATGATAATCCTAACAGTAAGTTAGATGAAAATATCTTATGGAGTTTGTGCACATGAAATGATCCAGTGAAGTAATTTTTAATGTACTTAAAAATAGTTAGTTACCCTTACTAGTTCTCTCTTTTTGTCCTTGGTCTCAGACTTAGTCCTGAACTAGATCAGTATTTCGTTCTTTTTAATTAATTCATTTTATCGTTTCAGTTCCCTGTTTTTTTCTCTCTGGTCAAACTAAGGCTATGGCCACACCGGAGCTACCCTGCTAGGAGCCTAGAGCCAGGCGACTAATCCATGTGAACCTACCTATTAAAACATATGAGACCGGCCACACCGCACGCTTGGTTACTAGGCGAGTCGACTAGCGAGTCATCACTAGACGAACAGCCCATTCTGTTCTACATGGCGACTCGCCAAGCCACTAGGCTCCAAGCAAGGTAGCTTCGGTGTGGTCGCAGCCTAAATGAATCTTTAGTATTTTTGAAGTACCTTATGGCACGTTCTGGAGCCCGGGAGTGAATCCGAAAATAACTGTCACAAAATAACCATCACGAAACCAAGCGTCAGGAAATCTACTGATGACGATAACTTGAGTAAAAGATGACAGAGTTAGTTAAAATTTGGAACACATGTTCATTTAATTAATGGCTGAGTTCGTTAGGCAATGTTACCCGCCCCAGTGTTCACGTGCAACACTCGGGTAAACGTAAACTTCAAATTTAAAATTGGAATTTTAAGACGGGGGAAAAATTCTAACTTCATCTATTTAATGAGACAAACAACTTTTTAAATACATCTTTTTAGTAAAACGAATACAGACACTGCTATGAAGTGATAAAGATCACTAAATTTATTAAAGCGAACCTAAACTATTAAAATAAAGAAAACAGCGTTTTTACCGATATCTTACATTCTTACGTAGCGATTTAAATGAAACTTTGTATACATCACCCATAGTACAATTGAAACAGGCATGTAAAATTTCAACCTGATAGAAGCAGAAGTTTCTGCGAGTTAGTGATTTATATTTTTTATTATAATATTTAATTGGAGTAATATGCCGACGGAGTCTGAGAGGACAGTTCATTTTTGTTTCTACAACCATCTGCTTTAACTATAAATTCATCATTAACTTTTTTCTCAATATACAATACATGATTCACTGAAAGACGACGCTCGCTTCACAGATAATAAAAAGCTTTTCATTTAATTTTGCCTTAACTCTGCTAGTGCAAATAGTTAGTTACTTTTAATTTTGTATTTTTCTAACTCCACCATTTATAAGTAGTTAGTATCGTACACTAATTTCGGAACTGTGATTTTGTAATAAAAAAATTGATTTTATAATTAATATTTAACGAAAAGCGTAAGGAACTTCGTTCCTACTGGGTGTCCCGCGACACCACACATATAATTATTATTATTATTTTTTTTATTTTTATTTTTTTTACTTCAGCCATTCAGTGCTGACATTTTGAACTCTACCAATGAAATAGGATTTATTAAATCATTTAAATTTATAATGGTAACAGTGGAGTTTAGCCACACAATTATTGTACTATCAGACTAGCTATTGCACTGATCATAATTTCGCAATGAATATGCTTAATAAATGATTTTTAAAATATAAAACCAAAATCAGTAATAAAATGAGTGATTAGATAATGAGTCCACTAATTGTTTCATATAATTAAACATTATTAATAAAAATAGTAAAACAGTAAATGCATAACCAACCAGATAAATTTTGGTCCTGGCATGTGTTTCAGGAGTTCTGTACAGATATCTTCCACACGTTTCAAGGATATTACAGGCCATTTCAATATGATGATGAGAGAAATCATGAAGCAAGAGTTTCAAACAGTACAGTACTTCCATAGATGGAAATAGTCCAAATTTAACTAGTTCTCCAATATACCTTGAAACTTTGATTTTAGATTCCAAATTTATTTGGTCCTATGTTAAAAAGAAAAAAAAAACACATGCTAATTACATAACATTGTTTGTTGTTTTTGACAGACTATCGTGAAATAAAAATTATATTATTATTATTTCAATTTAACATGGTTAAATTGAGTTGGTTAAAATGAGTTCTGCTCACACCTGATGGTTTGAGGAGAACTCATTTCTATGGGGAGGATGATAATGAAATCAAACTATCATCATGCTTCTAATTTTTAAATCCTTTTACAAAATAGTTGAAAAAAAAGTTTGGCGTAGTTACTATTTGAATTAATAGGAGTAAATAAAAAATATAGTACATTTTAAATAACAGTTTTTTATTTAGAAACATTTACTTGTTTATTTACTATTTTTTGTTTTAAATTTAAATCAGCACCTGAAAATGAAGGTTGAAGAAGTTAATACAAACCAAATTTAGATTTCATGGGATTGGGTGAATAATTTAAATGTTATCCAAGGTAAGATGTTATAGATCACACTCAGCAAAATTGATTATATTTTACTACACTTTTAGAAAGACAGAATTGACAAAAAGTGAACACAAAGAAACCAAAATCTAAATTACTATGTCATAAAAAATTACCTTCTTCTTAATGTGATATTTAAAATCTTGTTTAAGAAGATTAGTAAGGTTGGTTGCTATTTCAGGTATAACTGGATTAAGAATGGCAACCAATCTTCCATAAAATGGTAGAAGATCCAATCTCGTACGAGGAACTCCAAATAGTGCTCTGTTAAATAGGCAAAATAGATGAAAAAAAAAAAAAAACAATATATTATACTCTAAAACAGTCCTTCCTTAAATTTCCAATTTATTTGCTATTATTAACTTATATAGTGTTCAGAACTAATGTAAGATAAAAAGAGTAGAGTAAAAACTGATTCCCTTTATTACTTATAATGAAATTACAAATATAAGAGGCAAGAGTAAGTACGAGCAGAGTGCCTTAAATATTCGCATCAATGGTCTGACTTAGACTAACTGTAGAAAGGAGAGAACAAGGGAGCATACGAGACCGCCACACAAGCACTCCTCACGGACACCCAAGCAATCGCCTTCCCCTGACACTACATAATCATAAACACATAATTTATTTATTGCATTAACAATATTCTCCCTAAAAAAAATTGAGAAGGAAAATATCTGCGGTAAAAAAAAAAACTTCAAAGAGTTACTTTTGAAAAATGCTTAGCAAAGACAACAAAACAAACTCTGCTGAAATAGAAATAATAATATAATTTGCAGTAGGGTTTGCCAAATAGACTGAAGATTTCAGAGAATAAAGGAAACATACATGATTACACTTCTTCGTAAAATATAAATGGTCTGTTCAGGCCTCTGAACAAGTGTTGCTATTATGAATTATCAGATAAGCAAACCAGAGCTTTATCTGACCCCCAACATTTCCTACAGTTTCATCTGGTTCTGCCATCTATAGCCTTATAATGAGGGACAATTAGGAAGATCTTCATTTAGAACAGCAACATACTGCCAAAACTGATGAAACCGTTAGAGTCAAACTAAAGATGAACACACTAAGAAGAACGCTGTACATGGTTATTAGACGCTACAAGTGGAAGTCCACAATAGTTCATACACTACAATAATTATTTCACTTATACAATAATCTTTGGATATCCAATCTTCATTTACATTATTATTTATTAAATATAATTTAAGTTATTATTATCATGCAGTGCCACTAAGAGACATTACCAAACATATTCCACCGCTTCATACTTCATTTCACACAGGACCCTTGATCGCGCAACACACACTACATATTCATCGTACGACATTTCATCTGCCACATAGTAGTAGTAGTAATGGGGTGGGGAGGCCTAGCCTAGCAAACAGACCCTTTGGATCTTTTTTGCCAACCCCAGGCGTTCCCACACCCATCAAACCACCACCACCTCTCTCTCTCAAACCTCCTTTTTTTTATTATTAAAGAGTATGTCCTCCCTTCCCTAATATATGAAAGCGTAATCTCCCATATCCTTCACACACACCCAGGTAATGGTAAGCTGTTTCCTCTTCCTCTCCACATACTGGACATATGGAGTCCTCTTCTACTTTTAGCAATGCCAGATGTCTACTGAGCCTGCAGTGTCCAGTTAGCACTCCAACCAGATTTCTCAGATTGGTCCTGCCAGTCCTAACAGCCATCTGGTTTTCCTTTTGTTTATTTTCGGCAGTAGCATCTTAGACTGCCTGCATTCCTCTGTTTTTAACCATTCCTTATCTGCTTCATCCCATACCAATGGCTGATTTAACCTGACATTTTGACCAGTCAACTGCAGGCTCTGCTCCACAGAAAGGCGTGGAGGCTCCTATTTTTGCTACTTCATCTGCTTGCTCGTTCCCTGGGATCCCTTGGTGTCCCGGGACCCAGAGCAACTCTAGTGTCTCCCGATACTCCCTCACCAGTGCAGAGGTTGCACTAGAGGTATCGAGAGCGTATAGAGCCGCTTGGCTATCCGAGCGTATAGCCTTGGACTTAGCTGTAGCTTCCACTACCTCTGGCTGCCTAGCCACCTCATGGCACGCCTGAAAGACGGTGGTAAGTAGCCACATAGTTAAGAATTATTATTATTATTATATCTCATTCATTATCTATGTACGTTGTTATTTATCTCTATACATTATAATATCTATTTTTTAATATTTTTTTTAATTTTTTAATTTTTCACTATATTTTTAATACCCTATCTAACCAACCTAAAACTACAGTCCACCCAATATCTTTACTGACACGGCAGCGGAATCAGGCACAAGCCCTTCTGAACTGAACCTGGTTAATAAATTGTTTTTCCTGAGAGAGATTAAATAAACTTTTCTTTTTTTTTTAATTCAACTTGTATGAATAACCAAACAAAATTATATTAAAGGAATAAATATAATGTGTTAGACAGTGAAGTGTAATCACATCTTGGTGAGAGGAAATGTAGGTAGAAAAAGGTATGTATGTAGGGAGGTATAAACCCTAATTAGGGTTGCTATCACTTAAACAAACATATTTCTACAGGGTTGAATGTATGAGTTAAAATAAGGGCTGTCATACATTTTTGTATTATACATTTTTGATATTATTGTCTCTATTCTCCTGTATCTATACAAGCTGTAATAGAAAACTAGATATTTCCAGGGATAGCAACTTGTATGGTTTTATTAGATTTTTCATTATATTGGCCATCCCTTAGAACAATTAGGTCACCACAGTTATGGCTGAACAAATGCATTAAATAATTAATTATAAAAGTTAAATTATTATGTAAATAGATGACAGTACCGAATGTATTATAAATGGTTATTATTATTATTATTATTACTATTATTATATTGGCCAATCATTATATTTGATTTTTTATCATAATTATCAGAGCCATTTTTGAGGAAAAAAATTATATCCTGTTTTTGAGAGGTAGTGCATTCTTCCTCACTTGCATTTTATTTAATACCCATTTGATAATAATAAATATTTACTTAATCAGTTTCTTTCTGGTTGTTTTAGTGTTCAAACAGACTACAAATTCAACAGCAGCATTATCAATCATTTCTCTATTTATGCAGGTGGGTAAATTGTTAAGAAATGCCTCAAGTGCTTGTTTTATTGAAGTACTTCCTGTTTCTTCAGGTTCTAAAAAAAAAGAATGAACAAAAAAATAAATTAAACAATTAAAAGTTAGTGTCAATTTAATAATTATATTAAATTGATACTTCCTTATTATAATAACTACTAAAGAAAAGAAAATAACAAAATAGGTAACTGTAGATAGTTAAAATAAATCTAGATCTCATGGATGAGAACAAGCCAGAGATTTTGTGAACCCGACATTTCCTACCGATAGCAGAAATCATTCTCAAGGGATTTGCGGTCTCACTCAGGAAGATCTACATTTATTAGTACTGGGGTAAGGACACCTACGTCAACTGTGTCACAAAAGGTATACAGGGAACTCAAATATTTTAGTGTTGATGTCTCCAATCAATAACCTTTGGAAATTGATCCCATTAATTTCCCAATAAAAATTTCAAATGAAAGATGGTTATTTAAAAAAAAAAAATAATGCAGTGTGAGATGGCTTTAAGGTGTGAAAAATAATATATATTTTTATTATAGCCATCTCACACTGCATTTAATTAAATTACAAGGGTGTATTTATTAAATTATCTAAATAATTTAAAGAAATTAAAAATATGCTTAGTTTATCTTCTCAATCATAAACAGTGTCGTATTGTAGCCATTGATATTTTATCTTGCTTTGCTTAAAATAAAAAATAAATAAAAATATTAAGGTTAGGTGGTTTAAAAAATTAGAAAACCACCATAAAGTGACCACTGAAAGGACCAACCAAAACGGGTCACGTTGGATGAACCAAAACGGGTCACATTATCCAAATTAGGAAATAATAAATGAATAAAAAAAATGGAAAGAAGAACATTATTTTTTGTAATAAATTTATAAAATTTTATTTTTTTTAAAAAAATCTAAAGAAAAACATTATTGTTTGTAATAATTTTTTTTATGCATAGAAAGGGAAATAACATGTAACTATAAAACAGAATCCATATTAAGGTTCAGAATAGAAAAATACATATTTAATGGTTTAAAAGAGTATTCAGAAAAAACTTAATTATTAGCAGTTAGATTTTCTAGTGCTACACCCACCATCATGACATTTATGCTTTGTAAGATTATCTGGAAGTGCAACTTAAAGGAGTAGATAGTACAAAAAATTAACTGAAAAATTATTTTAAATTGATATATCAGCAAGGGGAAGTGGAATAAAACCTTTAAAATGTAAAAAAAAGTTATTTATTTTAAACAAGGAAATGAGATAAAATAAGCCTACAGAAATATTTAGAGAGATTAATTTTATCTCATTCTCTTTTTTATTTCAAGCAGTCAAATATAGATAATTATTTAATTAGTTTATTCAAGTGTTCTATTGCATTTGTGAAAACTTCTCTGCAAAAGAAATAATCCGGAGATCAATTAAAAATATTTTCCTCATTTTGAAGTATTCTTATATTTTTAGTGATAAACGTAATCAGGTATAGTGTTATAATTAAAATAAATAATAGGATTAAACATTTAAAAAAAAAAAAATATTAGTGATAAACATAATCAAATAAAATAAATAATAGGATTAAATATTTAAAAAAAATAGATAAATAAAAAAAAAAATAAAAAGAATAAAAATAAAAGGTAATAAGAATTTATATGTTACCTTCAACATTAAGAATTTCATCTTCTTTTGAGTTCTCTTCAATATCCAAATCTTCTTCTTTAATTTCCTCATCCAATGTTTCCTCTGTAATCTATAAATACAAATAATAAGTTTTATATTTATAATGTGCTCTCTGATAGACTCTTTCCATTGAAAAACAAAAACATATACAAATGTTCGATACACAAAATAAATTTAGGTTTTGGGTCAATTATTGCTTTGGCGTTTTAATATTGCTCTTTCATACTTGTTCTTTCATGCATTTTAAGACCTTTAAAAAAATGAAGAAAATATGATTTCAAGATATTGTAATAAATTTAAAGATTAATAAAAAAAAAAAAAAAAAAAAATACAGTCGACTCAGACAACTCGAACCTCAATAACTTGAATTCCTCGATAACTCGATTTTTTTCGAATCCCCTTCATTTCCCTATAGTTTTTTCCTTAATTATTACCTCTATAAGTCGAATATTTCAAAATCAAAACCTCGATTAGACGAATTTATTTTGTTTTTGGAGCCATGTGCAACCTCTATAAGTCGAAGTTTTGATTCCAGCCCCTCTATAACTCGAAGTTCACAGGTGTCTAGAAGATCAGTTGACTGACAATTGGCAATACCATACATTAGTAGATTAGTAAAGTTCTCGCATGTCATAGTCATACTGTAAAGTCGCATATCATTGCTTCCCTTTCTTTCGAGAATTCGGCATGCCGCCAAATACTTTATCAACTATCCTAAAAATTCTGGATAAGTAATGATGATGCAGCAAGTATGTATATAGTTCTTGTTTAATACCCTGTATTTCTTGGTACTGGTTTATTACTTGAGTAGGAACCTCTATTACTCAAAGTTGGTTATTTTAGACCTCAATATCTCGAACCTCGATTAGTCGAAAAACTCGACAACTCAAATTTTTCTATTTACCCCTGAAGTTTGAGTTATCGAGAGTCGACTGTACATAAAAAATAGAAGAAATAAATAAACATACTGTTGACGTGGGAGGTGCAATCGGTTTTGTATGGTTGGGCAAGTACTCTTGCAAATCAGGAAAAACTTGGTAGAAAGCTCTTGCTTCCTCATCTTCCCAAAGTCCTTCGTCAGGTGCAAAACCCACTATGTCCACTTCAGCAGGTAGCTTCTCTTGAGTATGTGTTGGCTCAGTTGGAAGAGCAGGTTCTGGTTGGTCAAGAAGTTCTGCCAGTGTCTCTGCACTGCTAAGCAAAGCTTGAAATTCCGCTCTCATGCTTTCTGCCTGTACTATCCTTTCTCCTCTTACTTCCCCTTTCAATTTCAATACATGTTCGTTTTGTCTCTCAAAACCAACCACCTTAGCCTGATCCTGAAAAAAGCAATTACAAATTAAATAGAAGAATCGTCATAAAATTTAATTTTAAATTTTATTTTTTTAATTCTACCAGAACAGTGATAAAAGACTTGGCGGAACCCACCTTTAAACAAATCAAAAATGAACTTGCTTGAAATAAAATCAAAATTTAAAGCTTAAGCTACTTTTACAATTATATATTCATTTATTATTTAAAGAAATTAAAAATAAAACCCCCAATTACCTTTAGAATGTGTTGGCATAAGGATGAATAATATTCAACAAATAAAGCTTTGACATTATTCTGTTTCTCTAGAGCCAGTAAATTACTTCTTGAAATCTCAACACCAAACTGTTCACTTAATTTTCGAATACGCTTGGGTAACAAACCTGCAATTACATGAGGGAAAAATATAATAGGTAGAAACAAATAAGATCTATGTATTTATTTAGTAGATCTACGATCTATACCTTAGTAACATACAAATATGCTGTAACATAAACAGTGAGAATACTTAAAATGAATAAGTACATACCAGCAAAATCTTCTCCGCAGTGCTTGCAAAAGCTGATGATTATATTTACATTATGATGATTCTCTTTGTCCTTGTGAGTAAGAAAAGTTAAAACTGTGCCCAAGAGTGGTAAAGATTCCTTTGCAGGAAAGATACCAGAAATGATCAGATCTCCATAAAATCTCAAGTCCACCCTTAGTTTACTCACATTATCAATCTGTAAAAAGTACAGTAACTATCAATTTCTACTCGAGAAAGAAAATAATTTTGTTTTATGGTAGTAAAAATACAAATAAAACAAAAAAAACTCAAACAAAACTTTCACGCATATAAGGTAAGACTGAATTAAAATCCAATAATATCTAATTTTTGAGTTGAGTTCTGGATTCCGTAGAGGCAACATCTACTGCTCCCTGTTCTACAAGCTCTCTGCATAAATAGAGCTATAGTGATTGGATATTTGTGGTTTGTTTGGACTAAAGTGACTAATTTTTATATGCAGACAATAGCTAACTTATTAGTTTATTATTAGTGATTTTTCAGTGAGGCTTAACAAGTGACAAAATTTTATTGAAGTAAATTAACTGCAAGTTATTTATTTATCAAGTTATTTCTACTTTGCAAGATTTGGATAAATACACAACTCAGGTCTGATTACAGAGCCGACATCAAGGTAAAGAAAAATTTGGAATATAATTTTGCACTTAAGTTCTGACTGAATAAAGAATTTAGCACATGAATATTTATATATATACATAAATTCTTATTATATATTTACTTTATTCAAAGTAATATTTAGCTAGACCAGCTGGTGCCTTGGATTGGTGACCTAATTCCAGCTCAGCTCTCTGTTCTCGAGTTTCTCTGTGTTTTGCTTTGCTCAGCAATAATAAATCATTGGA
>KZ651197.1:520359-532148 GCA_001010745.2 Gerris buenoi
TACTAAGATTCCTTTGCAGGAAAGATACCAGAAATGATCAGATCTCCATAAAATCTCAAGTCCACCCTTAGTTTACTCACATTATCAATCTGTAAAAAGTACAGTAACTATCAATTTCTACTCGAGAAAGAAAATAATTTTGTTTTATGGTAGTAAAAATACAAATAAAACAAAAAAAAACTCAAACAAAACTTTCACGCATATAAGGTAAGACTGAATTAAAATCCAATAATATCTAATTTAATAAAGTTATTTTTAATCTAATTTAAAAAATTTCTACAAGTGATTGTTAACTTAAAGTTTTTTTTCTTTTATTTTCAGTTAAATTATTTTTAATCATCAATTATTTTGAAACTTCTTTTTTTACTGAGAAAACAAGTTATATGGTTAGTTTTCACGTTTCCAAAGTTTTTAAGGTAAAAGACAAAGTAAAGAAATTTGGAGCAAAAAAAAAAAAAAAAAAAAAAAAAAAAAAAAAAAAAAAAAAAAAAAAAAAAAAAATCTGATTTCTTCTCAGGATATCATTTTTCAGAACATATACACATATGCCAAATTTTAATACTTATTTGGACTCAGGGGACCTTAAAATGAATAAATCCTTAATAATCAAATTTTAAAAGCACAATACATTCTCTCTTTATATATAACTTATATGAGAAAGTAAAAGATTGTAAATGAGTTAATTTAAAAAATGAAATGCGCTAATAGCCCAAGTAGTTAAAGCGCACCTTCCTTAGCCACGGGAGGAGGATGGGGAAAAAAAAAAAAAAAAAAAAAAAAAAAAAGTTACTACTGGCCCACTGTTTATAAAAATGTATACATACCGTATCATTCTTTTTGAAATGTAATGTCTTGACCCATTGCTCATGAAAAATAGATGAAAAATCAGCATAGGTGCAGTGTATTTGACTACATAGTTGAATTGCAGCAGGAATATCAGTGATCTTGAGTTTTACTTCAGTTAAAGCAGATGCGACCTCACTTAAATACTTTGAGAGATTTAAAGAGCTCAGATCTCGAATAAACACATCTATCTGACTTGCAGTAAAATTACGCTGAAATTATATAAATTTTATAAGTGGTCAATAGCTTGTAATTAGTAAAAAAAAATACATAATTAGGAGATAAATTAAAAAAAAAATATTGCCTACAAGGATGTTCTTTTTTTAACATCTAATTGTCTGTTTTTTCTAATTTTTTTGTATTAGTGTTATTAAATTAAAAAAAAAAAACCAAAAAACATACCAATCTTTTAATGAATGCAGTATTTTTCTTCAAACTAGAATCCAATTTAGAGAGAAAGGATGGATCTGGTCTGGCTTTAGATATTGATGTGTTCTTTTCATGCAAAACAATTTTGTGACGAAGGCGTTTTTCAAAATCATCAACATACTGGGATAGTTCAGCCTGAGATAAAAAAAAAAAAAAGTAGATACGTCAACAAAAAATATAAATAAATAAAAAAATTCACCAATAAAACAAGTATAATTTATTACATCACGATAATAATAATAAAACTATTCTCCTTTAATAAGGATATACTCTACATCAACAACACTGGTCAGAAAAAAAAAAAAAAATATCCAACATGCATATAATAAGTATATCCCTTGTCAAGTAAAACTGTCACACAGTATCCCAATCAAAAAAATATCGATAAAAACCCTCAATAAAATTTGAAGTGTTGAAACCTCAACTAATGTATTCTTAATAATTGGTGCACAAAATTCTACTTAAGACGTTGTCTCAAGAATCTTAACTTAAAAAATATCATTAAGTCGTGACTAATGGATCCTTGCAGGGTAGGAAGAAAAAGAAGACTAACACTGGTTCATACTAACTGGCAACGTTTCGGCTACTCGAGCCATTTTCGAGCCTCTATCCTAGAATGTTATTTAAGTTCTCAATATGAAGAGTAGTGAAAACAACGTCATTAAAAACTACGGTAACTATCGATGACCTGGTGGTTCATCACGTCAAATTCCATGAGTGAAAAGATCACTGTGTAGAACTATCACGAACAATACTATACAGACATAATTGTGAAACTCTTTTGACTAGCAGTACACTTAACATAAAACTAAAACTAAAAACTCTTAACAACAATATCACAGATGGTAATAATCATAATTAATATCACAGTCAAACAGTTGCGATGTAATCAATCTAGAAAAATGTCTAGTGTTAGTCTTCTTTTTCTTCCTACCCTGCAAGGATCCATTAGTCACGACTTAATACTAATTTAAAAGGGTACACTTAGCATCACTTAAAAAATATCTTTCAAAAATATCAATTTCATAATCACTCCATGTTTCATGAATTTCAAAAGTTTTATAGCAACAGTATATTAGATTTATATATATACTATTAAGATAAAAAAAGGGGGGGGGGGTAAAATATTAATAGAATGAAAATCTTAGATACTTAATAATGAATTAATAATGATTGGAATATACTTAATAATGGTTTTGGAATGTTTTCCAAAACCTTTTTTCACCATTACTTATTTTATCACTCAACAATAATGATTGTAACTACTATTCATAAGTATATGTTTTTGACTTGTAATTAATTGTTATAGATGCTTGAAAATGGCTCAAGGTAGAGTCGAAATATAGCAGTATGGTATAGGAGAGTGTTATATGTGAGAGAGTTATATGACATCCCTAAGGACTCACAATAACTACAATAATGATTGGAATAGTTATGTAATACTAAACACAACTGCAGTAGATGTTTACACCAATAAGTAGTTTTTTGATTATTTTAAATATGTAAATTTAGTTTTCCTTATTAGATTTATATTAGTTTTATTTTGCTATTTTTTAAAAGTTAAGTGTTTAATAGCTAGACTTATAGGGAACTTTGACCCAGGCCGCCTGGCCTTTTCTCCAGTTTTCAACTGCCCCCTCAGTCATATCTCCCCTGAATGCCCCCTCAGTCATATCTCCTCCCCATGCCACAGACTCTTCTCAGGGAGGTTAGTGGGCCTTGGATAAGCGTACAGCCAAGACCAAGGACCCAGCTTCCTCAGCTATCCACCTTCAGCCGCTTTAAAAAAAAAAAAAAAAAAAAAAACAGGGTCAGCAGCCAACCAGGGATCCAGCAAACTGGGAGAGTTGTTACTGAGTTTTTGAGAGTTGTTACTGAGTTGGAAACTATGAAAGAAGATAGTCATAAAGTAGAATTGGAATATATAGTAAGATTTGCAGCTTGGATGGAGATATCTTCAATCTGTAGACTAGTGAAACCAAGAAAAATAATTGAAAGTCTTAACTGATTTCTTCAAGAAGCTAAACCAGAAATTATACAAATAATCCTACAGCACATCAGTTTAATACTGATAAAATGCGGGTAAAATTGTTTCCATTAAAGAGGTGAGGCTTTTAGAAGTGATTAGAATCATAAATGTAGAATTCATCAAATATTGGTACATAAAGGACTCTGAAATGCTCTACTGCCTAAAGAATCAAATTAAAACTACAGTTGTTGAGTTGAGCAGTGATAGACATTATAAGGTGTGAATAAATTAACAGTTTAATTCATGTTCCTGAAATGTTTCAACCAATAACAAACCAATGTTTCAACCAATAACAATCCAATTTTATGATTTTACACAACGAAAAACAGCATTAATGTAAGTAAATTCACCACATCAATATTGTTACTTATTAGCTCCCCCACTGAAGGCCCAGTTTTTTTTTTATTTTCCCACTTAATCTTTAAGCCTAGTTACATTGGTAGAGTAAACGGTCGAGTAGCACTCTACCAAGCTACTAGCCAAATGTGAACGATACGGATAGTAAACGGTCGAGGATAGTGGATAAAAGTTGGTCGAGTAAATGAGCGAGTGCGGTGGTAGAGTAGCTCGACTGCCGATGGGTGAGTAGACCCCCCACCCTACGTCCGTCCTAACATTGAATACCTTCTTCTATATATAATTGCGGGATTATTTAGAACTACAAACGAAAACACCTCACTTTACTAAGGCTACTATCTCAAGCACGTCCCTCACCAAGAAACAGCCCACCATTTTACTCGACCGCCCCTTGTGCTGAAAAGTAATCTAGTGCACTTGACCATTTATTCTACCAATGTAAACTAGGCTTTATTGTCAAAAGTTAACTCAGCTAAACTAAAGGGGACAGTGCGGTCAAGAACAGCTTGGCGGCACAATTTTAGCTTGATCTATACACTTGAGAGATTCCATCTCTTTGTCAAACAGTACATTTGTATGATTTATACATTTGAGAAATTATATCTGTTTGATTTGAGCATAGGAGAGTTGATATCCTTTTGTCAAAATAAATTATTCGAGCCATGCCTGCCCACTTTACTAAGCCCTTTCCCAAACAGCACCGTATTGTTTAGTTTAACTGTTAAAGCAAATTGTAAGACTACTAGGTACATAGAGTTGTGCCTACCTTAAGTTCCTCCATAGGGGTCAAAACCTGACCCCTCAAACACAAAATGGATACGTGGGAAGTTTCTTGATATTAAAAAAAAAATGAACAACAGATAACTTCTCATTGAAAGAGGCACGCAGGTTTAGTCATAGATGGACAAATAGTTGAACACAATGATTACCACTGGATAAGAGAAGGAACAAAGGCTAACTAGAAAGAAGATTTAGGATGAACATGGAGACTGATTTAAGAAAGACTGCAAGGACGACTGCAACTCAGATCTGCTCTAAACAGGATAACTTGAAGATCAATTACTGAATTAATATTAGTAGAATAAGTTGACAATCAAGCAAGATTAATATTAATCAACGACAGTCTTGTGAAAACAAACCGCTACAAAAATAATTGTTATTACTCGTGGCTTTGGTATTTCTTTGTTTGACGTAATTGCTTACATCACATGAATTGATAGGTCTCTATAGTTTTCGATAATGATGGCTAATTACAGCTTGGTTATTAATAGTTAATAATTATTTTTAAAAATCCACCTTATCTTTCTCGAAGTGTTCAGCCGAGTTAATTTCAGAATTTTCCTGAGAATTGTCCGACTCCAACATTTTTCTTTATAAAATAACTACATAGGTTACCTCGGTAATGCGTGAATATAATTTATTCCACTATTTTTGCTTCAATTTATCAACTGATTAAAGTTCAAGCTAAACAAGACCCTTCAGGAATCAGGATCATAAATTTATGTTTTCTAACGTACAAAAATGTTTATACTATACACTATCAGCCAAATCTTGAAAACGAAAAATGTTTTTTTTTTTATATTCTAGCATGAATTGTATATTTTTATTTTTTTCTATTTGAAAAAAGTAAAAATTAACAAAGAATATTTGTGAATATGTAATAACGCGAACAGAGAACAGATGTTTATCCTCATCCTCTAATGTAAACATACAGGATTTCGGGAAAACAAAAATAAAGTACAACTATTTAGAATTTTTTTTAAGTTGCGGTTGGTGACACTGTTTTAATATTATTATTATCAGATCAGATGTTTTAGGACAAACTGATAAGATAATAAGATAACGTGATAGTTATCATTTGATATTTATTTACGAGTACCGTTATCTTTTGTTAATCTTTTCTTAAACTTTAGTTAATCTTTTATTTATCTATAGGGAAAAATCATGCATATAAAGATATCAAACCACTTGTGTGACCATTTCACTCGGCTAAAGAGTTAAGGGAGTTTTCTTTAATTGCTTCGATCTGGGTGCTATAACCTAGTTCTGCTTGATTTTTCAAGTTATGAAATATTGAGTATCCTTGCGTGATGGCCTCCATACTCCAGAGGATATTATTAACTGCCTCAGCCAGTTACTCCAAGGCTGTCTTTCGAGGCTCTACATCCGTCACATCCTTTTCGCTCAAGTTTTCGTCTAACATGTCTTTAGCTCAGATACCTTTGTCCAAGGACTTGATTTTCAGACAAGTAAGCTTTTTATTATTTAAAGTTACTTATTTATATTACACCTTTATTGATTAATCGTTTCCCTATCATTAACTTTTTATAGCACACACAATTCCCTGTCACTAGGTCGTATAAAAATTGTATATCAGATTTAATTAAAGTTGTCCCTTTTCTTTTATTGGTTTCTATGTAATTAGTTTATTTTATTGCTTAAAGTTAATTGATTATCATATTAATACTGCTAAAAAACTGAAGGTTGGTCATTGACCTACCAATGACTGTTTTAGTATTTTTTTTAATGTAAAAAAGATGTTTGTCAAAGTTAAATGTGATGTATCAAAGTCAATACCCTTTAATCAAATTATTATTAGAAATTCTGCAAAATAAATTTTGGCTAAAGTAAATTGTACGGTACCTTCGAATTTTGAACTTCGATTTGGACCTATTCCTGGTCTATATGTATTTTTTTGTAGTATACAGATCCATTTGATAATGCATTTTATTTTTTCATTTCAGCTGTTTGACAGTGAAAGCTGTACATACACTTACCTTCTTGGTGATGTAGCCTCCAAGGAGTGCATCCTTATTGATCCAGTTTTGGAACAAGTCAACCGTGATATTACTGTTATTGAAGATCTTGGACTAAATTTAAAATATGCTTGTATGTTGTATGCCACATTTTTATTATTATTTATCTTAATTTTAAACTATAATAATTGTATACCTACTTATTACTTAGTTGTATTAATTTTTCACCAACTTTAAAATAGATACTTAATAAGATTATTAATAAAGGAATTATCTTCATAACGTATCATTAAAGAAAAAGGTTAGACAGGTTAATAAAAGTTCACTTCATCAGACGCATTTGTTTGAAATTCAATTTTTGCTTGTATGAAAAAATAACAGGCATAAAACTAATTTATTTAAAAAATTAAAATTCTTCTTCAGTTGATATAATTTTTTATTATAATTTATTTTTTCCTTTTAGATTTTATTTTATTTTTTCATGAAAATGAAAATTTCTTTAGCCCTCTTTGAAATATCTTTTAGTCATAACAATAAATATGATTGTTTTTTAAAAAAAAACTTTTAATAAAACATAATATTATCCCTATTTTTATGTGCCTAATTGACATTATTACTTTAGATTATAGAATAAAACAATTGATAGGTTTTTAGGGAATGAAAGATGCCAACACTTTAGTTATTGCTAAAATTTAAGTATTCTTTAATGTTTGTTGTAACATCAAGTGTAGAATGAGACTGACTTAGGGAATCAATCCCTGATAACTGTTGGTATTTCGTCTATGATTCCAGAGAAAGCTCATTTTTAGGGGTTGTTCTCAAAACCCATATGCCGAGGGTGATGTGTCCGTCTGTCCGTTACTCTTTGGTTCATAGGGTCTGAACCACAATAGAGATTTCAAATTTAAAATACTGGCGTAACTTTTGACCCGCACATAGAAAAAATATGGAGAAGGTTAACATTTAATATGCGTATGTGCAGAACGCAAAAAAGTGCAAACTAAAATATTTATATTTTTACTTTTTGAGAAGGGTAACAAATGAAGAGTAGTAGTAGATATATGTATGAGTAGTAGAGTAGATATATGTTACAAATATATATAGCTTTTTATGACTACTGTGCTTTTTACTGCCAAAATTTCACTAAAAAAAGTCCCCCCCCCCCTATTTCACCCTATTTGGGCTAGTCCTAAAATTATTAAATAATTATGCTAATACCTTATGGTGAGGCAATGAAAATATTGGGCCAGATTTTTGAAGTTTTAAAAATTGCAAATTTTATGTGTGCACTGGGGCAAAATTTTTATTTTATCTACTTTTTTAGATGGGTATCAAATAAAAGCTACTGAAGAGAAGATTACAAACATATATAACTTTTTATGACTACTGTATTTTACCTTTTTATGTCTTTTACCCCCTAAAATTTCAATAAAAATAATTTTTTATGCTCTTTCCACCTTGTAATGGCTAGTTTTAAAATTATGATAAAATGCATGCTAAAACCTTTTGATAGGGTGATGAAAATTGCCAGAATATAATTATTTTACGTTTTATTATTACCGATAAAATACATTATGTCCCCCCCCCCTCCACGGAATTATACTAGGGACATCTAGTCTACTCTCCTCACTCTACACTTTTTTTACTATCATATAGGGTGGGATGGATTAATAATAAAATGTTATTTTAGCAAATAATGGCGTATATATGCCAAGTAATCTACAAAACCCTAAACAGTACTTGCTTGATGCAAGTACTTCCCTGTGATTTTTTAATTCCCTTTTATGACTAAACTTATTGTTTTGAAGAAAACTAATATATATTTATGTACTAGCTGAAGTACCCGGCGCAGCCCGGGTTGTATACTAAAATTAAGACCTAAATGACTTAAATACCAATAAAGAAGATACTAAATGTATATTATAAAAGTATCAGAACATTGTAATAAAATAAATAAGTACATATAAAAAATTGTTATGTGTTGAGGGAATTATGTTACAAACCTAACTTTTTTTAACTGGACCATGTCATACCACTAATAATGACATGCATAATGAGGGATATATCTGACTTGTATTTTTGTACCCCGTATCCCTGTGCACCAAAAATTAAATTTCGAAAACTAATGTAGACAGTGACCTTCCTCTACCCTCGAAGGTTAAAACTAAAGATTTGTATAAAGAACCTACTTACATACCGGAATTATACTAGGGACATCTAGTCTACTCTCCTCACTCTACACTTTTTTTACTATCATATAGGGTGGGATGGATTAATAATAAAATGTTATTTTAGCAAATAATGGCGTATATATGCCAAGTAATCTACAAAACCCTAAACAGTACTTGCTTGATGCAAGTACTTCCCTGTGATTTTTTAATTCCCTTTTATGACTAAACTTATTGTTTTGAAGAAAACTAATATATATTTATGTACTAGCTGAAGTACCCGGCGCAGCCCGGGTTGTATACTAAAATTAAGACCTAAATGACTTAAATACCAATAAAGAAGATACTAAATGTATATTATAAAAGTATCAGAACATTGTAATAAAATAAATAAGTACATATAAAAAATTGTTATGTGTTGAGGGAATTATGTTACAAACCTAACTTTTTTTAACTGGACCATGTCATACCACTAATAATGACATGCATAATGAGGGCTAAAACCTTTTGATAGGGTGATGAAAATTGCCAGAATATAATTATTTTACGTTTTATTATTACCGATAAAATACATTATGTCCCCCCCCCCTCCACGGAATTATACTAGGGACATCTAGTCTACTCTCCTCACTCTACACTTTTTTTACTATCATATAGGGTGGGATGGATTAATAATAAAATGTTATTTTAGCAAATAATGCCAAGTAATCTACAAAACCCTAAACAGTACTTGCTTGATGCAAGTACTTCCCTGTGATTTTTTAATTCCCTTTTATGACTAAACTTATTGTTTTGAAGAAAACTAATATATATTTATGTATTGTTCTTTTGCTCTACAGTAAACACTCATATGCATGCAGACCACATTACTGGAACAGGTCTCTTGAAGAAAAGGATTGGCTGTAAATCTGTTATATCCAAGTCCAGTGGAGCCCAAGCAGATATTAAGTTGGAATCTGGAGATACTGTAGAGTTTGGTCAGTTCAAACTGGATATGAGACCAACACCTGGGCACACTAACGGCTGTGTGACTTATGTCATGGAAGATCAAGGCATAGCTTTCACCGGAGATACTTTGCTAATCAGAGGCTGTGGTCGAACTGATTTTCAGGAGGGCTGTGCTGCAACACTTTATGAATCTGTCTATTCACAAATATTTACTCTGCCCGATAACTTTAAGCTTTACCCTGCACATGACTATAAAGGTATAAAGGAGAAAATACAACAAATATTTTATCTAATATTATTAAGTAGATGTAATTCAATAAAGAAGCAAAATTAGATTAATAAAGAATAGTGCATGAAACTCCATTATATATATTTGATAATATTGAAATAAATATAGGATTTATTTTGAACAGCAGAATAGCCAATATATTTTTCCCAAGAAAGTGGTCAATCATTAGGAAAGTTCTTTAAGGTTGACTTTTGCTTATTATATTCAATTTTTTACAATTAAAATTGTTGGTTTATTTTAGGTTTAACAGTGACATCAGTTGGAGAAGAGAAGCGGTTGAATCCTCGCCTAACCAAAGACAAGAAGGATTTCATTGATCTAATGAACAACCTTAATCTGCCTTACCCCAAAAAAATAGGTTTGCTAATTTTGATTGTACATTAGTAATAATTAATGCTTAATAAAGTTATCTGTTTGAAGAAAATTTATTTAGATAATCACTAGAAGTCACAATAGGGTTAGTATAACTCTTATACTTCCACAAAATATATTTCTTTTTTACCTTTTTAATTTTAGATGTTGCAGTACCAGCAAATAGGATCTGCGGCATCCAGGATGTATAAAGCTTACAAGCTGATCATAAATGATGGTTCATATCAAACATCACTAATGCACAAAGATAATATGAGAAGGGCAATTTTTTTTTTTCTTGCCGGGAGGAATCAATTCTTCTAGATCCGTCCATATTAAGACTTATCATATGTAGTTTTCACTTACACATGAAGTTTTTACATCTATAATGGTTAATACAAAGTTAGTAAATACAAATGGTTTTGTTTATTTTTTTAATTATGCACAAATATGTTTTTCAACAGGATTGTTGAATTAAAGAACAAACAAACCTTTTTTAACATCTTTTTTAAGGATTTTTATTACTATAAAATGTTAGATATTTTATTTCTGTTATGACTATTATAGAAATATTAAAAATTTTATTTTTGCTTTAAAATGTTAAATATTTTATTTTTGCTATGCTATATTATTAATATTAAAATTTTTATCTGTGAAATACAAATAAATTATGTTATTAAGAATTAAAAATGTTCTTTTATTCTATAAATATAAGTCCTATTTATAATTATTATCATATATACAGTAGTCTCGCTAATCCGGGTTTGACGGGACCAGACCCAGTCCGGATCATTGAAAGTCCGGATTAAACGGAATCATTTTTAAAATGTCTGTAAAACAAGCTTTAGTAGGCTAAAACTACTAAAATCGAGGTTTTTATCGTAAAAATTACTTCTATTAGTCTCCATAACATACTTGTACAACGTGGGTATCACTATCTAAGTTAAGAGCTGTTCTGTCACCTGTCCAAATATCAAATGAATTAAAATAAAATGACAATCTATTAAGCGGGTGCAGGGATTGAAGGGACTTCCTGGGAAACAGGCTGTGTTCCGATAATAAATTCGAGGAGGGATAATCATTTTACAAAAAGTGACATTAGACATTGTCGGCTTGGCAAAATTTCATGGAACTGCGTTATTCCGCCGCTACATGTTTCTTAAAATCCTCTCCCCATCTCAGTCAAGTATAATTTTATTTCCTGGAATGCTCTAACTTTGTATCTTCCGCCCTGCAATTCTATGGAACCGAAATAGATTTATCGATATTCTTACTTATTCTTAATTATTCTAAATCTGTTTATTTTTAATAAAAATACTGGGTATTCCTCGTGTCGGAATGTAGGAATATACAGGGTGACCGGAAGTTAACTAGCCAAACTTCATGGCTAGTATCTATGGCCAAATTGGAACAAAAAATGTCGAGTAAGCATATCAATATCTCAATAGTTCTCGAGATATCGATTTATTTCTTTTTTTTTTAAGTGTTTCACGAAAATTTTCAAAAAATGCCAAATATCTCAAAAACTAAATGAGATAGAGAAATCAGGGTAAGGAACAATTTTAAAGAGCATAAAAAAACCTTTCAGAATCACTCATTCATTTTCAAATTATCAGCTG
>KZ651197.1:567839-592875 GCA_001010745.2 Gerris buenoi
ATATTATTTTATTTTTTTCATTTTACAGCTTATCCTTGTGTCCCCTCGCCAGCTTATTTCTAAAATGAAATTCTATTACTAAATTTATTTTTAAAATGTTTGTAATTTGAAACAGAAAAACTATTTTTTTTTCACAGACGGGAAGCAAAGAGAAGGTCATCCGAATCTTAGTTTTTATTTTATTCTTTTCATCTCTATTATTGGTTTTCCCTTTTTTTGATCTTTTATAAAATGTAAAAATCAAGTTTATTTTTTTTTATTTCAAAACAAAAAAAGGAAAAAAGTTATCAACGGTGTATTAAAGTTATTTTTAAAAACATAATACTATCATTCAATAAAAAAAAAACAAAATAAAACGGGAAACACCCATGAGGCTTAAAATACTGATGCCCTTAAAAAATATATTATATCATGAAAATATCAGAGGTGGATTAAACTTGACAGAGTTATTGTTAATACCCTCCTGATTTTCACTTCACATTCTTTTATTGTTAAATTGTTCTAACAATATTGTTAAATCAGTTCATATTTTACTGGTATTATTTTGTTAACCAACTTTTATTATTTTGTTTTATATTAATGTCTTCGTAAAACCTGTTATTCTAATATTGACTTCTAGACTTATTGACTTCTAGACTTCTAGAAAAAAAATGAAAGCTTAATTCGGGACTAGGTATCGTTATGGAAAGAGGAAATTATTCTTCAGTATAGCTTAGTTAGCTAGAGCGTCTTTACTGGAAATAAAGAAGGCACGTGGTTCGAATCCCAGTGGCGAAGTTTTTTTTTTCTCTATCTGTCTCCCGATTTAAATTAAAATGTAAACGTTCCGTAGTATGAATACTACCAAAAACTTAACTAGTCTTGATTTTAATCCTTTTTTTTTAACAAAAAAATATATTTATATAGTTATTAGTTTATATGTATCATAATCTTGTAAAAGCATTTTTTAATATAATATTACTAAACACTAAAGAAATCCTACCAACTTATATAATATATTAAAAGCACTAGTATGAATACTACCAAAAACTTAACTAGTCTTGATTTTAATCCTTTTTTTTTAACAAAAAAATATATTTATATAGTCATTAGTTTATATGTATCATAATCTTGTAAAAGCATATTTTAATATAATATTACTAAACACTAAAGAAATCCTACCAACTTATATAATATATTAAAAGCACTTTTATGTAAATTAGTCTTTAATAGCTGAGCCGCGCTCAAGCTTTTGCTTTTGCGGCCAGCTAAACAAACCTGAAGAAATTTTTTGCAATTGTAAATGTAAAGTGTATTAACAATTTATGTATGATATCATTGTAATTGTATAAATAAATAAATAAAATAAAAAATTATCTAGGTAAGTGAATATTAAAATTAAGTCACAAATAAATTCTCATGAATAGGTGATATCACAAAATCAAACCTGGCAAAAAATGGAGAGAATCTATAACATATAATTAAAATTTTAATATTAGTCAGTTAAAAAACTGGCTTAATGAAATCGATTTTTTTTCCAGTGGTGAGCGTTGTGCAGTTTGTAGGCTTGGTTTTATCTAAAAATGTTGAGTATATCCAAAGTTATTAACAATTTTATAAAAATAAATATATAAAACATAACCTAAAAAAATTAGGTTGAACCACCGTAAACAAACCCCACAGACTCGCTAATCAAAATGTTTGGGTACTTCTAGGCCACCTAGTGAGTTGTATGAGTTTGGTCAAAAATTGGCCCAAACCGACTGGAAAAACATTTTTTAAATATATAGATAGACTCCTAACACAATTCGGAGAATATTATATATCGACCCCTCAAAATCTAGATTTTTATTTTATTGCAATTTTTTGATAGATATTATTATTATATACCTATGTGCAAAAGCTAGTAAGCCTAAATCAATTATTTTTTATAAAAATTATTGTAACACTTCGTATTTATCATTTAACTAAAGTGTACAAAAACAACGCTTTTTGCTTCTCCTGAAAAATTTAGTTTTTAGGGTTACGAGGTTTTGCAGGAAACATTGCCACTATTACCTAGCATGAGCCCCGCACGGAAGCGCGGGGTGAAGGCTAGTGTGTAATATAATAGATGTAGCAAATATAAAATAAAAATATTACACGACAAATAATAAACATAAACAAAATTTTTCTTATTCACCCTTTCATTGTTAAGGTTCTAAAAAAGATGAAAGCTTAGCCTGCAGTTAACCTGGTTTTCTATTATATGCTTTCATATTCTGTACAGGGCACTGCAAACATGAATAATTCTAAGTAGTGACGGAATGACGATTTTACTTGTTTAACATTAACATAATAATTACATTAAAACATATTTTTCTAACAGCACGTTAAAATTATTTGATTCAAACTTAGCAATAAGAGGGTTCATAATTATAAAATTGTATGAAATTTAAAAATACGTACTCTATCATTTTGTTGCGAGCTGAGCGATCAGATTGAATTATGTGTTTCTTCCTATGTTCAAATCGTTTAACTTTATGATTCAGTTGCTCTTCTATATTAGAAATAACACTTTTTTGTGTATTAATCGTTTTATTTTGGTAAATTAAAGTCTGAAGAACAGCTTCAAAAGTGGGAGGATGTAAGCCCCTAAAATAAAAAAATTAAATATATATGTGAATCAGTTACTTTTTCCATCTTTAATTTAGAGGAAAAGTAATTACAAATAAAAATTGATATTTAAAGCCATAAGAAAATAATATAATTAATTATATACAAGAACATAAGTTATTACAACAGGTTCAGGGATAAATCTAAATTTATGATAAAAAAAATTACCTATAAAAATAAACATACAAATCTTAAATTATTAATTAATTCATCATTTGTTTACCCTCCTCTGTTAGAATTCTTAATACTTTCTATTTGTTCAACAGCTTGTTTAACTTGAGACTGAAGACCATATAAACGCTGTTCAATTCGTTTACACCAGTGCTTTCCAATAGGATCCATTTCTTCAGCTTCTCTCATTTCTATTAGACTGGAACAAACATAATATATCATCATGACTTAATCAGCAGTGAGTTTAGTAAATGATAGAATAGAATTTATTATTCTAATAATATGTTGTTCTTGGGCACACTATCACACCTCCCCCAGCATGCACATATTTTCTATCTATATTATTAAAAAAGTTTTGTAAACAAATAAGTTCAGTGAGAGAGATATATACTATACTGTTTGTAAGAGTGAGTTAGGAGATAAGGGGGGTTGGTGGGGGAGAAAGGGGAGGTTCTCATAGTAAATAGAGGCTGTTGAGCGGAATGTTAACGGATCCATCACGTCATTCCCGAGGCAATAAACAAAAACACAGGACAGTTGGCTCAGTGTAATAAAGAAAGCGCATTGTTTGTCTACATGCCTTAATCAAAAAGTGACAGCTTTCAAAAACAACAAGTCAAAAATATAATGTTAATTTAAATATTTATATTAATGTTTATATTGCCCTTTCGGACCTCCTTGACCGTTACAATATTTATTATAAAATTACAGAAATAATGCATTAACTATTATTAATTTATTATTTCATTTTTTTATTTATTCTAATTTTTATTTGATCTAGTAATTTATCAATTTATTCTTAAAGTAATATAGGCATTACACATACCTAGGCTCGTTATAATTTAGGATAAAACAACTTTATAAATAAACAGGATTCAGGTAAATGTTTTTAGATTAGATCCATACCTGGGATTTTTACTGATGTTCTGTTTGGTTTTAATAAGCTGTATCCAGGAGAGGATATCTAGGAGACTCATCCTCAGAGATGATACCTCAGCACATTGAGCCTGAGTAGTTTCGACCAATTCATTACTGAATTCTTCATAATTATCCATTTTAGAACAGAGTTCTCCTTTGACTTTCTCTTCCCCAACCTAAATAAATATTTAATAATTACAATAGTTTAGCTTAATAATTCCACGCCATTTAAAAACAAGATGGACAGTCAAAGAATAAAATTAAAATTTATATACCAGGCTGTAATTTACTCTTATTTGAAAGAAGAGCTATGAAAAAGATTTGTGAAGCTATGAGAGAAGGAAATGCTTGTGCAGTAACCAGTAGTTTAACCAATATTACAAGAACATTACATTGCAAGCTTTATAATAGGACAGCAAATGAGGTGGCTGGGCCAAGTTCAGCCAAGGACAGGAAAACCTTGCAACAGGTAAATGAGCGGAGTCCTTCAAGATTTAGCCATAATGGGCATAAGAAGGCTGGAGATGCAAAGTAGACGTTCGTACTCAATGGAGGCCTAAGCCCACCTTATATATGTAGTATATAGTAAGTAGAGTAGTTGTTTCCTTGTATTGTTTAAATTAGTTTAAAATTTTAAAAAAAAATATTTTTTTTTTGAGTGACATGAATTAGCCGCCATCTTGGATTTCCAGTAAATCAGATCGAGTTGCTAATCTTATTTTTTCATTGGCCCAGCAGACCGCACATTTTGCATATTTTTCTATATTTTTAGTAACAGCGGAAGTACGATTTTAGGGGGGGGGGGACACGAAAAATTTCGATGTTTTTTGACAAAATGGCGCCGAAAATTAAACACTAACCCTAAGTGGTATATATATTTGTAATCTACTCTTCAATACCTTTCATTTGATACCCCACTCAAAATTTAAAAAAAAAAAAATTTCTCGCGATGTGAATTATCCGCCATTTTGAATTTGAACAGCTGATTATTTTGAGTTCTCTATATTTTTCCTGTGTGGGCGTCACAACGATCTTTAATACTGGTAAGTTTCACGCTTTTATCTCTTTTGTTTTAAAAGTTATTGGAACCGTACAGAGTGACAGACAGACAGACACATGAACGAAACTATAAGGGTTTCTTTTTTTTGGTTTTACCAACGAAACCCTAAAAACAAACTTATAATCAGTTACAGACTAACTTCTGTAGATGTAAGTACTAGTGAATTATTAAACAATTATTTCAATTTTTAGTCTCTTATTTTTAGAAAAAATACAAATTACACCACTATATGTTATAATATCAAGATGGATAGAGGCTAACAATAATTTTGTAAATGTAGTATAAGGAGAATCTGATTGTTCTTCAATGTGATTTATTCGAAGAAAGCTCGGTTCAAGAAAACATTTATGTATTTCCTCGGATATGTCATCTGATTGTAGTGGTGAGAACATAACAACAAATATCTGATTAGGCGGAAAAGAAGTAAAATATGAAAATAAATAAATAAATAAAAATACTGAATTAGAATACTGAATTAGATGTTATTCCTTTTCTCATCAGGCAAATCATTTAGCTCCCATAGTCACACAAACAAATTGTAATACCTTTACTTTAAAACCTTTAAAGTACTTTAATAAAATGTTTACCTTTACTTTAAAACCTTTTAAATATTGCTTAACCCCAGTGTACTCCTCCTGAAATGACTTCAACTCATCATATATAGCAGCCATGTAGGCAGCATTATCTATTTCAACCGAATTCACTTTTTCTTCTAAAAAAAATAAATAAATAATAATACAATTAACTCCTATAACCAAATGATTTACTCACATTCTAACATGACATATTTGGGTAATTTTAGTTAAATTGACACATAATCTAACACTGGGAAAATAAAATGGTAAGTAATGGATAAAGTAAATAAAAAATTATGTATAAAATTCACTATTCAAATTAGATAAAATATTAAAATAATTGTTATATTTTCATAGCTTTCAATATTTACCTATTTGCTGCTTTTCTGGAGTAGGATGGCTAATAATAGGTACATTTGGCACATCAACAGGTTTAATCTGAAAGATATTCCTTTCTTAATCAAAATGTAATGATAACTAAAGGTAAGTTAAAGTTAAAGGATCCTGAGATACACTGAATTGAACTTATACTAACTAAAATAATTGAGTTTGAAAAATGTATAAAAGATTTTGAAGAGAAAAAAAAGCTTTAAGTTTATAAAAAGTTGGTTGTGTTGACCGATATTTTGTGGTAATCGAACATGATGATAATTAACTCTTGAATAAATCACATGTTGTTCAAGTTAAAATATATATTTATATTTGTCTAACCACAATTAACATTTCCAAAGGCATATGATGTCATCTAAGTATCTGTACCAGTAAATTATGTTCTTAAGTAGGTTATTGTTGGAGCTAAATATCTTTTCTTCAATGTAGTTCATGAACTATCTGCTAGTAAGGGACTGAGTGGGGCCATAGCTATGTTAATTGTGGTTAGACAAATATATATTTTTTAACTTGGTCAACGTGTGATTTATTCAAGAGTTAGTTATCATCTTGAAGTTAATATTGTTAGGAGATAATATAACATACTTTGTCCAAAACGTCAGAATAACTTCAAGCTTACCTCAGTTTTAACTAGATCCTTTGGTTGAGTAGAATCTAAGCTGAAGGCACCTGAAACATTTAACATTTTTCTTTAAATTTTGTACAGAATGGTTTAAAAAAAGAAAGTAACAATTAAATTCAGAAGTTTTTACAACTTAATATAACAACTAATATAATAATATTATCAATAAGTTATAGTTTTAACTTAATAACAACAAATAATAATAATTAATAATTAATACTGTTAAAATTATAAATGCTAACTAATAATAACACCATTCTGGACAATTTTACTTACAAAAATTACTTCTTAAATATACAAAACAAGGATAGCATACCTAAAGAATACGTTGGCCTTGGACTGGCAGAGTTTTCTACCGTCTTGGGGAGTCCAGGGGAGAGAAGTTGACTCTGTTGACCCAAACCAAAGCTGTAAGAGTTAATTGTCATGATAACAATTTTGTTATTCAAAGCAGTGTTTATGAACATAATAAAAAAATACAATATACATAAAAGTCAAACCTGGGAACAGAAGATGTTGGCAGGAGTGGTTTGACAGTTAAAGCACCACCTCCTAGACGGGGTTGAGGTTGAGGCTGAGGCTGAAGTGGAGATGATATGCTTTGGGTGCCAGAACCTTGTGAAACTGTGGGTGGAATAGCTGTTTGTGCTTGACTAACTGATGGAGTTAAACTTGGGAAAATAGGGGGTTTTGAAGACAAGGGAGAAGATTGAGAAAAAAGAGAAGAGGATGGAAATGAAGATGGCTGAGAAGATGCTGTAAATGCAGATGCAAATGTTGCTTGGCCTCCAAAGGGGGAAGCACTAAATGAAGATGCAGCTTGGGAAAAAATGCCGGTGGTTTGAGGAGACTGAGTGGGCTGAGTTGGGGCTGTAGTGGCACCCAAAGAGAACATTGAGTTACTTTGAGAAAAAGTAGGGGCGACCTGACTTGTTGGTTGGGTGGATGTTGCTTGAACTACTGGTTGAGGCTGGGCTGGAACTTTGGGGACACCCTGAAATCATTTATTTAAAAAAATCAAAACTAAAAAATCCCGTCAAGTACTTGCCAGCAAGTTACTAAAAGGGTTTCTTTGGTCATAAGAATTAATTATAATTATATATTTTTTTTAAACAAATCATCTATTGTTAACTTTTAAAAATCAAGATGTGCATATATTATTATTCTTTACTATCTTCGGTATGCGCTTATTGAATTCTTTTAGGGGTAAAATGACCGCCAATTTGGAAACAAAATATATTTTTGTGAACCAAATTTCAATACCTTTCAAATGATACCCAACTTCGATTTTTCAAATCACAAAAATTTTGGGGCCCCCTAGTTACGCCCCCCTAAAATTTTGAAAATTTTACTTTTTTTAAATCAACTCCTGGAAATTTTATTGGACTACAGAGATTTATATTTATGTATTTTTGCCTTATTTTAGGACCTATTCTAATGGGGTAGTGCAGGGGGGTTAAATTTTGGGTTTGTTTGAATTTTTTGGGGGGTAAAATGGCCGCCATTTTGAAATGCGATACATATTTGTAATCTACATTTCAATACCTTTGAAATGATACCCAACTTGAAAATTACAAAAAATGTAAAATATTGCGCGGTGATCGCAATTGATCGCAGAAATTTTGAGTGTTAAAGTTCGCAATAGGTTTTCTGTTTTTGGGCAAAAAAGTTTAACTTATATACCAAATTTCAAGTCAATAGCGTCAGTAGGTTGGGAGATATAATCCAAGTTGCGACGGACGGACGGACGAACTACCAAAAGCATAAGGGTTTCTAGGACGACCTCGAAACCCTAAAAATGAACTTAAATTAATAGTAACATAGATTTAAGATTAACTACAAATTAAATAACCTGTGTAGGAATGAAAGTGAATAGCTGTAATCCTGACTGATCTGGAAATGGTTGCGGGGGAGAGCAAACAGGAGCAGACCCAGGAAGAAGATTCAGTGCAGTAAAGAGACACAACACTCCGTCATGAGATAAAGATATCACAATAGGCATTGGACCTACACTTAGGCTGTCATCTGAAAATAAAGTAAGACATTATAAGTGCGACTAAATTATTAAAAATAGACATTTTTAAAAAGTATAATGACATAAATATTAACAAACAAAAAAATAATAATAATAATAAATAAATAAAAATAATAAAAATACAAAAAAACTTTACTATTTCATAATAAATAATATATTACTGAGTTGAATAGGATATGATGGACTGGAATCAAGAGCAATGCCAAGATTATGAGCGTCATCTTTATCCTCTGTTAAAGGCAGTTCAGCTCTTGTTGAATCTTCTTGTTTCCAATGAATCCAGTTAACAGAATTGGCCTCTAAACCAAGAACAGAAAGCTCCATACTGTCTCCACAACCAACCACTACTATATTCCTACAAAATCCATCAGACATTTTAATAAATAAATAATTAAAGTTATATACAGTCTTCCTTATAACAAACTTATGTACAGCGAAAATCTCTATGTAACAATTTTTTTTATGTCCCACGGATTCTCTATATAAAAGTGTTTCTATAGAACGGAAATAATTTCTTTACAACAAACAAAATTCTTAGAAAAAAGGACTAAGATCCAACCGACAAACTTTCTGTGAATTAATACTGCCGGTGTTTTTGCTTTCTTATATTTTCTTAGAACCATTTTCAGGTGTTTCTTGCTCTAGACTCAAATAGTTTGGCGTATTCTATCTCCATTAGCTTAAGTGGAATCGGAATCATCTTAGCACTGTATAAAGAAATCTTTCAGTCCAAGTATTGAATTTGTTACAAAGCTCTTGACATTTTACCGTAATTTACGCAATGTATAAAAATGTCTAAATGAAAATCCCTATCATCTAAAAAAAACAATCTATTAAAGGACGTAGATAAAGGAATAAAGAACAAAGAAGTATACCGTAAATATGAAATCTCTCTGAGTTCAGTGTCTACTATTTTGAAAAACCGTGATTCAATATTCAAAATTTACGAAACGAGTGATTTTTTAAAAAAGATCTAGAGAGTGTAAGTATGGAGACGTAGATGAAGCAGTTCTGCAATGGCTGAAATTGGTACGAGATCAAAATCTTCCTCTTTCAGGACCATTCATTAAAGAAAAAGCAGCCAATTATGCTAAAGCCACACTCCATGGGTATTCTGAGATTTTCAGGCTAGTTTAGGTTGGCTTGACAAATTCAAAACACCCCACATAATTGTGAAAAAGTTATGCCCGGTGAAAGTGGAAGTGTGAATGAAGCATTTTTAACTGAATGGAAAAATACTATTTTTAAATTATTTTTAGAAGACTATGAACCGAATGAAATTTTTAATGCTGAGAGACTGTACTTTCTTTTAAGTGTTTACCAAACAAAAACCTCCTTTCTTTCAAAGACGTGAGTGCTTTGGTGGAAAAATAGTAAAGAGCGTGTAACTTAATGGTTAGTACCATATGACCGGCACTGAGAAACTAAAACTTTTGACTATTGGAACAAGTAAACAACCTCGATAATTTAAATAAGTCAAAACTTAAGTTGATTATGATTTTAATAAAAAAAAAAAAAAAAAAAGCTTGGATGACATCTAATATCTTTGAAAAATGAATTGTTAGCTTTAAAAGTATGAGAAAACAGAAAAGGAACATAGCATTGATTATCGATAACTGTCCAGCACACACTCAAAGTATAGCATAACTTAAGATGACATAACATAACATAAACATAACATAAAGGTGACGTCTTTTCCACTGAATGTAACATCAATATTGCAACCAATGGATTAGGGAGTAATAAAGAGTTTAAAATGTCATAATCGGACTCGTATATTGAGAAGATTATCATGGCATTAGAAACAAATCAGTCTTTAAATAATGTAATCAATCTAAGAATATGTTTAACAGAATTAACTGAGTTATGGTAGAACGATGATACAGAAATTACAATAAAAAATTGTTTTGCCAAAGCTGGCTTTGTGAAACCATTAATTCTCCAGCCAGTGATGATATTGAAAATAACATCGATGATCAAAACAATTATGAAGAATCATTGTCAATATAAATAGAAAAGTGTTGGAATGAGTTACAATGTAGAGGAGTATAGTGTCTGAAACGTATCTCAAGGATTTTCTAAACATAGACAAAGCTTTAGTGATAGCAGAATATCCCACAGATGAGGATATTTTAAATTCACTCCAAAGAGAAGACAAAGATGGTGATGATGATGCCGAGAATCAAGTTGAAAAGTGATATATTAATTGTACACAATTATAAAGTTAAGAATTAGAATATAATTTATACATATTAACACATAGTTAAGACAATAGTAAACAAGTAAACATCTCACTGACAGTTGACATATTATGACAAAAAGCCTTCTAAACAAAGCATGTTTGCCACCTATGATACCCTCCGCCAAAAATTTTAATCTGAATAAAAAGTACCCGATGAAATATTTCAATGCCTGAATAAGTGTGAGTATTTCTTTGAACAACTGTCAGTACACCGTCTAGTTCAAGGAGATATAAGACAATTTTTGAACAATAATTGCTTTATGCGTTGGAATCAGTTACTGCTATAAGTTATAATTTAATTTTAATTTGCTTGATACAATGCATTGGGTTATTTTTATTAATGCATACATAAATGTAATTATACACATTTTTATCAAAATAAATATGTAAGTGGTTGTTATTCTAACAATATTTATTCATAAGAATAAATATGTACACAATTAAGCAACACCTGTTTCTCAAAAAAAATCTATACAACGAAATTTCTATTTAACGAATTTATTCCCTGGAACTATCAAGTTGGTTATATGGAGGTCTGACTGTATTTATAAATAGTCCAATCAAAAGGTAGTTTGGCAGAGGAAAAAATACAGTAGTTAAAATTTGCACATTTAGAGAAAATTGTACCTACAAAAGTGAATTATATTAAATTTCTAACAGCTTATGCTTCTTAAGTTTTTTGTCAGAAGAACAGATTAGGTGCTAGAGCGTGCTGAAATTTGACAACAAAAACTTTTAAATGAGCTAAAAAACTGTTTTTATTTTAGTTTTGCGCTTATAACTGTAAAATTATGAATTTTTAGAAAATAAAAGTGGCCTGTGACAAAGAAATAAATTGCCTCTGATTTAAATTTCCTAATTTTTTATCCCCAGATGGAAGGTATAAGAGCTACAGCACAGAATTTGGGCCTTTGCTGAATCTTGGCCTGGAATAGGTTAATGTAGTTTACTTTTGAATAGGTTTACTTTTCCCTAAAAGTGCAAATTTTTCCAATTATAATAAAAAAAAAAGTTGAAATTCAGATCTAGCACCCTAAAAAACATAAAGGGCAATAAAGAAAAGAAATACTGTATTTTTTCTTCGATAGGTCTCCTAATGTCAGACTAAAAAGCATTTTAACAATAGTTTAATTTTACTTACCAGTTTTGTTGATGAATAAAGTAATATTCAGGCCTTTTTGTAAGTGAACCAAAGCACACATCATCATATCTTACGTAGGACACAGGGGCTCCTTTGGGGACATTCACCACAACAATTGCTAAAAAAGAAGAAGAAGAAAAAAATGTAATCCTATTAATCATAAGATGCAGCAATTTTATCACAAAAAAAAGTTAAAACCAAATAAGTACCAGGACGGTCATGAGGAGTGGCTGTATTAACATAAGCAGCGATGAATTGAAAACTGGAAGGCCAGTGAACACTGACAATGCTGGCAGATGGAAATGGAGGTGGAAATGTTTTAACTATCTTTAAATCTGGTTTATATTGAGACAGAGATCCATCAGCTGATCCAATAACCACTTGCTTTCCTTTAGGACTCCAGCATAAACACCTAAAATGTAAACTAATTAATAGACACAGCTATGTACATAAAATTAAAAGTTTTAAGTTAGGTACATTATCTTTCAGCCAGCACACAGAGTATTTTATTCTTAATAATGCAATGAATGATAAATAAAATAATGTAGCCTTGATTAGTTTTTATTAAGGTATTACAAATAAAAATAATTAGGCATTTTAAGTAATTGCTTGGTTTACACGATAATGCACTAGGATCATACCCTCTGATTTCTAGTATAACTTCTGAGTGCAGAGATGAAGGCTAGCTGAGAATAAAATTTAAGGTGTGAATTAAAAAAAAAATTGGTCTGATACAATGAACAAAACTTTTTTTTTTCATACAGATATGGATACAAATTTAAATTTGATAATGTCTTGTTTAATTGCATTATTTTAAATATAATTTAAGAACTGCTGGTTGTAGCAGTGGTGGTCTCAATCAAAATCAGATTTCATCAATATCTCGGGACTAAATTTTTCCCGGAATACATTTTAGAATTATTTAATCAAAATTGTCAGATATGTTTTTGAAAAAAAGTTTCCTTTGTTCAGTTTTTGAGACAGCACCCCCAAAATTGGAACTAAAATTTATTTATCGATTTCATCTGGATTGGGCCAGGGTAAGATTTTTTTTTTTTTTTTTTTTTTAAAATCTATACGTAAAATTCCATCAGAGTCAGCAAAGTACTTTAGGCTCCATGCGTCTGCACAGATTATAAACTACAGAGCAACAATTGCTAATAAATTACGCATTTTGAACTCGCTATACCTGAAAGTGTGAAAATCTAGTTTTCGCCCCATAATAATACTTTCTCTTCATATACATACTGCGTATATGATAAAGTAAAAACAAATGTTTTATCAATATTTTTGTTATCAGTCAGTCCTTTCAAAATTTTGACAATTATAACAGGGAACTATGACCAGAGATATTTTCTTCCCCAGGGACATGCAATTCTTAAGGCTTTAACCCTGATATCCACATGTGTAGTCTCATTAATGAACACCAGTTAAAACAATACTTTTCCTACTGTAGGAAGTGAGGAAAAGTAAAACTGTAGGGCTGAATAAAAACTGCTAAAATATTGATATAACTAATCTCATTAGAAGCAGTTATTTGACTCCTTATTGTTATATAACAATACAAATTTGTCAGCTAACTAATTTTGTTAATTTAGTTATTAATTTAATTAGTTTCAATTAATTATTTTAACTAATTTTGTTGTTTAAATATATATCCATCCAAGTGTTCACTTATCAAGTGACAATTTAAGATCAACTTAATTTGTAGTCTACTAACTAATTTTGTACTCAGGATCATAAAAATGACATACTCTTGACCGGTCTACGAATATAGTATGTTATGGCCAAGCTATGTCTGGCAAAGTAATATATCTTGTAGAAAATATCTTGAAGCCTGTTTTATAGCTATGACTGATAATACAATAAATTTTAAAACTGACACAAAAGACATCAACAAGTATTACTCTGCCATCTTAATGTGAAACATTAGAAATCAATTCAAAATTCCTGCAAATTGAAAACTATAGAAATCAAAATTCCCGCCATAACTATAAAATAAAAAGTAGATAAATGATAAAATAACATAAATTAATTAAGTAAAAGAAAATCTAAATAAATTTACATTGATAACAATTAATAAGTCGCTTATATAAAAAAATAAATTAAAATTAATTCCATTCTTAAAAATATAAAAGAAAGGTAAAAACTTGGTTACCTCAGTTACCATGTTGTTTTGTCCGTTTTTTGTTAAAATTTGTGTTATTGTTTTTTAAATTATTAACTTGGGAAAAAATAGTTCTATGAACGAAGTAAGAAGTGGAGAAATGTAAAGTTTCATTATAAAAATATGTGACAAATCCAATATTGGAAGATATTAAATGTACAAAAACATGAGACTTCAACACTACCGGTACGTTGTAAATGTATTTTAAAACCATATGTATTCGTTATATAAAAATGTCAAATTACTGTCACCTTATAATATCCTTCGATTTATGTAGATTTATGATGTTTTCAGGCACGTATATGCCTCGGTGCAGGCGAAATATAGTCAAAAAATCATGTAGAAAAAAAAAGTTTATGACTTTATTCACTCTTAACGACCCAACAAAAAACGACTAATTTTGTTGTTTAAATATATATCCATCCAAGTGGTCACTTATCAAGTGACAATTTAAGATCAACTTAATTTGTAGTCTACTACTAATTTTGAACTCAGGATCATAAAAATGACATACTCTTGACCGGTCTACGAATATAGTATGTTATGGCCAAGCTATGTCTGGCAAACAAACTTTGCCGACCACATATTCTTGAAAGACATCAGAAAATTAACTCATAAATGAAATTCTAGGTTGATGTCAGTTTGAACCTTTGCACGCTATCTCCAGGACTATCATACTAAAGATCCATCTAAAACAAGATTATATCAATCTATATTGATAAAAAAAAAAAAACTAACTTGGCTTTACTCGTTGGAGGAAGTGAATTTAAATTAAAAGAAGAATCTTTAATTTCAAACAGAACTACTGAGCCATCACTCATCACTGCACTTATCATGTTGGGTACACCTGGATTCCATTGTAAGTCTGCAACCTTTACACCTGGTGTATTGCTCATTCGCATTTCTACTTTCTTCACAATATTCTAAAAAAAAAAAAAAAAAAAAAGCTTTCAATGAAGTCAAAAGAGCAATCTTATTGTTTATATTTTAAAAACAAAAATATATAAACACATACTTCCAAACTTTAAGAAGGTAGGCAAAAATTAACTTACCATAGACGCAAATGATGTAACACTGTATATTTGCAAAACAGGGATGTCTTGGATACGAATAGCAACAGCAAGGAGTTCATTATCAGCACTTACATCTAGATGAGAAGGCTGACTTGGAAGAGGAAGGGATCTTCGGGGAAAATCAGATGTTACTGACAAAGCTTTGCTTTGGATTTCTGGATTGTAAAGTATGTTCCTTGAAATAATACCTGTGGGGAAAAATAATAAAACAAATGTAAATCAAAAATATTGCATTATATATTTTTGTCCATCAAAAATCAAATTACATTTTTTCACAAGGTGATCCGTCCACCTACCAGTGGAATTATTAAAACAATATCTGTCAGTGAACCACCACAGGGGTATCTACCTGGTTGTTTAGTCTACTTATTGATCAGCCAAATAGGTATTAGCAAACATATAGATATATTTTAGGTTCAAAGCTTTAGCCCTAGTGAAAATATTGTTGTTGTTGTTTTTATTCTAACTCTTCGACAAGAATTAACTAATCAGTCATACATAAACAATAAGAAAATCAGTAAAAAATTGTTGACAAAAACAAAACATATATTTGTACTCACATACAGTAGAGTATCGCTAATCCGGGTTTGAAGGGACCGGACCCAGTCCGGATTAAACGGAATCAGTTTTAAAATGTCTGTAAAACAAACTTTAGTTGGGTAAAACTATTAAAATCGATGTTTTTATAGTCTCAAAAGCCCACTATATTTAAGGACTGTTCTGTCACCTGTCCGAATATCAAATAAATTAAATTAGAATTGCAATATCTTACGCAAGTGCAGGTATAGAAGGGACTTCCAGGACAACAAGCTGTTCCGAAATGAAATTCGAGCAATCATTCACAAATAATCATTTCACAAAAAGTTAAGACATCATAAACTGTTGAACCGCTGCTACGTGTTTCTTAAAATCCTCCCCCCATCTCAGTCTTATATAATTAATCTTCCGCCCTACACATCAATGGAACCGAAACAGATTTATCGATGTTCTTAATTATTCATAATTATTCTAAATCTGTTTATTTTTAACAGAAATACCAGGTATTCCTCGTGCCGGAGCGTTGGAATGTACACCTGAAAACTATACTAGGAACAATTTTATAAATTGTAATAGAGAATAAAAGCAAAATCCCCAATACAATTAATAAATCTGAACAGGCCCTGATTCCAAATTGTACGGAATTGTATGGATTATACGGATGTCCGGACTAGTGGGGTCCGGATTAGCGAGACTCTACTGTATATCTTCCCCTTTCATTAAACACCCCACATGGTTGTCTTGTTAAAAAAAAATTCTAACACCTTGTTTTTGAGGGATGATTTTTTAGGGTTTTCCAATACATTTCTTGTTATTACACATAAAAAATAAAATTTAATACACATAAAATTTGTGTATGAGGTATTTTTGGAGATACAGGTGAATTAATAGCTCCAGACCAACTAATGCAGGAAATTATAAGAGTCCTCTACTCTTTGCTACTAAAATATACAATATGGCAAAGTAGCTAGGAAAAGCAAATGTATATAAAAAAGAAAAAATAAAAAGTGCATTAATCATATCCTAGTATAATTATATGCACGAGAGTAACATATTCATCAACTAACTTATTAGTCCTGTAGGTGAACCAACAAATACCAAGCCATATTTGCTGGAAGTTGCAACAAGTTTGACAGGATTCTCTATATCTAACTTTTCTCCTGAAGAAAATACTCGCAACTGACCAGCAACTTTAAACTGGAACTCCTAGAAAAAAAAGTACTTTTTTATATTAACACTGACAATAAATGTGTTTTACAGACTTTGAAATAATACTCAGATAAAATTTGGGAATTTGAAGACTGTTTAAGCCATATGTTAAGCTTTTTTTTTTTTTTTAGTTTATTGTTCACTTCAACTACAATTTTTTGTTTTGTTTTAATAAGTGTTGTTAAGGGTTACAATTTTTAGCACATCGATTTAACATGATCGGGCGTTCACCCAGTGGTGGCACTCCGTAACATTATTATGCATATGCATTTGCATGTTAAGCTAAAGGAATATTTTTTACCTATTTTATGTGAAAATATTCCAGGTTCAATATTTGACAGGTTTAAAACAGAGAATAGTAAAAACAGTGAAGCACAAAAGGAAGATTTGTATAATTGATTTGTCAGAATAAGTGATTGGTAGGGCAAAGTCAAAATTTATGAAAGATTTTAATTTTTGTTTTAACAAAAAAAAAAAGAGAAATTGGGCATTATACTGTACAGTTTTGACATCAGAAATTAAAGTTGTTTGGTGTTAATTCCCCACCTATACATCAGAAAACACCCTTTCTCTTCAAAAAAGAAAAACAGTCAGAAAATAGTTATTCTAATCCAACCACTATATTTTCATGACAATCAATAACAAATACCTGTAATTAAAATAAATTATAAAAAAGTTGAGCTGGTTTGCAGAATTACGCTTAGAGTAAACATCACTATCTGCTAACACTTAGTATTAAATAAACTTCTGTGAATATTTGAATTTTTTTTAAAGTTAATACCGAAAGTTCAAAAAATGCTATCATAAAATACATACATAGTCCAATTACGATGGCAAACCTCATCCAGTCAACCTTTTTTTAACAGTTAACCGGGACGGTAGCAACAGCTTTGACCAAGTCTAGACCACGGTAGGTAACCACAATATCACCTTCAGTGGAGCTTGATTTAAAAGTTGAAAGTGTTGAAAGGGCCGTCCCTAGGGGGGGTCAACTGGGTCAAGCTGACCCGGGAGCCACGTCTAGGGGGGCACCACCAAGCCCCTCGTCTTAAACTACTAGGTGAATTTGGCAATTAGGGTTGGGATATCGAAAGAAAATATCGATATTTTTGGGTCCGATATATCGATATTTTCGATATATCGATATCGAAGTCCCAACCCTATTGGCAATAAGGGAGGGGGCGCCACAGCTGAATTTGACCCGGGTTGCTTAAACCCCTAGGGACGGCCCTGAAGTGTTGCTTAATTACCGGGCACCTTTATCTCTATTTTATGAATTTTTATTTGCTAATACTCAGAAACTTATAACAATAAAAATTATCAAGTTTGTGAAAGATAGCAAAAGTGAGCACTTGCAATAGCTTCACACTCAAAACAAACAAGTTAAAGTCAGTAACCTGATTGACTGCATCCTTTAACTTGTCCTGTTCAACAAAAATAATAATTGAAGCTGCTGTGTAACAGCAAAAAGCCATTGATCTAGTATTTTTTAATGCAACCTTACAGTCTGTCCCAAACGAGAGTTAGTGTATTGACAGAGTAGGAAATCGAGTGATACACAGATTGGCCAACCTCTCGGAGAGAAAAAATAAAACCACTAGGTCTGTGGTTATGGGGCCTCTCCCCTCCACTAGAGACGTTTATCTTTGCCTAGTTGGCCCGACCTTTTGTCTGGGAAAATCTCAAGCTCTCACTCATGGCTCCCCACCCCATTTTCTAGTTTTTCCCATGCTGTCAACGTACTAACTCTCGTTTGGGACAGACCGTAGTTATTTATCGGTTCAAATAGGCATCGATAGTGCTAAATCTCTCTTTGCCAACCAATAAACTGGTAAAACCAAGGTGTTAAAAAAGTTTGTGACCAAATGAAGAACAAACTTTTATTGACAATAGGTAGATCATAAACATTTCACCACAAATATCCCTAGAGAGCTTGGATAAATCTCGGTTTAGTGGTGCCCTTTCTGGTTTCAAATAAGAAATAAAAGAAAAAAAATGAAAGAGAATGGAAGAAATTAAATGATAAATTGAAGAAGAAATGAATAATTAAATTAATTAACAACCAACTAAAACAGTTAGCTATATTAAATCTCGGCCAATTCTATTTCATATTCAACTCAACACATCCTTTACAACTTTAGCTACATATATTTTCATGCAAAGTAATATAAGTTTCCAACTATGTATTTCCAATTAATTTAGACCACCCAGAGCAGGCACCTAATACTGCACTTGAGACAAAGTGTCATGGACTTAAGTGTGTTTGGACTTAGGACAATTCTTAATAGGTATAACTTGGTACACTACGAGCTTACATTAATAGGTAGGTAAGTATTGGAAATTATAGACCTACCTTTACATCTTTAGTTGGTCCGGTGGCCATGATAAAATAGGTCGAGTAACTATATGCAACTCGATTCTATATTAGAAACCCAGTGTTAAAAAGTGATAACACTAGAAACAGACAATTCTACAAGAAAATTAAAAACACAAATATGAGTCTGTGTCTGTTCGTAACCATGTCGCTCTATTGACAAAAATTAAACACGACACTTTTATCTAGATGTAGATGTATAGTATAAGAATAAAGACAGTCGAGTGAAAAAAGTAAAAAGATGCACCAGTTAAAGTTGAAATTACAGATCGACGCGCATTTTCTAACTCCAATTCTACCTTCACCTTTTCAGCTTCAAACTTGAAGGAGGTTATAACTTATAACCTTACAGCTAAAAGCTGTCGCCCAAGCGGAATCCTACAATTTACCTTCGCTATGATTACAATCTATATATATATAAACAGTGACAGTGACTGACTGATCACTAAAATTCTCCTACTTTTCATTGACATAGAGATTTGAAATTTGGTACATAGATAGAGAGTGCAATAAATAGAAAAGTGCGGCCATTTTGATTTCGATGTATGGCCACCATATTGAATTATAGCCGCCATCTTGGATTTATTCATCAGTAATTCTTCTACTTCCCATTGAGATCTGAAATTTGGTACATAGATAGAGAGTACCATAAATAGAAAAGTGCGGGTGTTTTTATTTCGATATATGGCTGCCATGTTGAATTACAACCGCCATCTTGGATTTAATAACTCTCTATTATCTCAGCTTCCAGTGGACCTAGAGATTTAAAATTTGGTGCATAGACTTATGGTACCTAAAGAAGAAAATTAAAAACACTTTTACTTCAACATATGGCCGCCATACTAAATTATAACCACTATCTTGAATTTAATAAAGCTCCATTATCTCAGATCCTAGGGGACCTAGAGACCTGAAATTTGGTACACAGACCTTATGGTAGCTAAGGAAGAAAATTAAAGGTACTTTTACTTCAGCATATGGCCACCATCTTAGATTTAATCAGATACTATTATCTTAGCTTCCGGTTGATTTAAAATTTTGTACATAGACTCATTGTAACTAAAATTGGAAATTGAAGGTAGTATACAATAGAATAATTAAAAATCCATAAAAAAAATTATATAGCCTACTTTTACTAAAATACGAAATTATGAAACAATAAAGATATATTCATGATATTGTTTTAATATTGTTTAATGACTACTATTTACACACAGCGCCAACTTCTTGACGGATAAGGTGCGTGAAGCGCACCGATCCTGCTAGTAAATACATATAAAGGACGTTAACTATAGTATAGTCCAAGGATGAGTATAGTCTAGGGCAGGAATGGCAATTAAATGTCACAAAAATAAACAAATACAAAATAATAATGCGTCCAGGGCAGGTTTCCATATTCAATTAACTCATGCAAAAATATTTAATTTACATTCGAAACACGAAACACTTCATTACAAAAAAATCGGGTATGGGGTAGTACCTCGGTAACTTTTCCTCACCTAGAAGGAACCACGCAGCATCGGGCGTGGTCAGTACTTGGACGGGAGACCGTTTTGAACTAACTGATTTATTTAACATATGTATATATATATTTTTTAAATTGTACATTATATTATTTTTATTTATTTTATTTCATTCTTAATTATTTGAATTTTGGCGGTATTTTACAAATGTAAACAAGTTTTTAAGTTTAACGAAAGTATTTTTGCTTCTAATTTTTAAAATAATTAATTGAATTTAATGTTGTTTTTTTGTTTTATTTTTTTTATATTTGTTCCTTATTTTTTACCGATTCCAACTTTATGCTGTCCGTCAAAAACGAATTCATACTTTCGGTATTATAGTTTCAAAATATACAAATTGATAACTTCAACATGGCAGCCAATATCAAAATTAAATTTGGTGGATTTGTATGACATACCTACTATGATATACATTCTTACCAAATTTCAACTCAATTGATCCACTTTTTTATTCGCATTTTTAAAAAAATTTCTGGCTCAGCAAACTGGGTTCAAGATGGCGGAAAACGTTTATTTTTCGGGCGGCACAACTAGAAGTACTGATTTTTCTGCCAAGTTTCAACTATCTATATCTAGGTTAAATGCCTTGGGCGCTACGATATTAACATACACACATACAGACGTCATGCTGAAAACCACTCAGGACAGGTCTTTAAAAAACCTAAAACGGATAATTCAGTTGATATCTCGGGGGGGAAAAAAATGGAAAACTTTTCCTACCTTAGGTGAGGAAAAGTAAAAAAGATTGCGCAATGTGAGTTGTGATTTTTGACAGAGCGGGAAAATTCGAAAAATTTGGGTAGGGAACCAGTGAGAGAAAAATATACAAATTAAAGGGGACAGCACAGAGAAAGAAAAAGTCCAGTCATGCACCATGACTTAATGAGCGAATTTTCTAAGAAATCTGCGTATTATTGGCTTATGATAATATAGGAAAATTTTGGTTTAGAATTTGGATGGGTGAAAGAAAAAAAAAAAAATTTGTACACACGGGTACGGGGTACAAAAGTCAAAATAGTATTTACCCTTCAAGATGCACATCGTTGGAAAGCTCTTTAAGAGTGCAGAAATTGTTAAGTACAATTTTGTCATATTTGCATTTAAAAGGGGAGTAAAATGGAAAAAAACATCTTTTTATGCTATTTTCAAAATTTGACCCCTAAATGAACTCCAAAAATTCTGGCCAACGAACTCATCCATTCTTTTGATATAATTGACATTTTAAAATTTGTTTGAAATTTTTAAGTGCATCCTAAGGGGAGATATCGTCTGGAGTGACACATATATACATACATACATACATACGACATACATATATACATTTATACGTCATACATATATACATACATACATAAAAAAAGTGTTAAAATTTAGGGATCGATTCAAAATGGCCTGAAACGGATTTCCATTACAAAAATTTTGAAGCCATTGCAATAGCTTAATTTTCTTCGAAAATTCACTAAAATGAATGAACTATTTTTTATTTATTACATATATGTATATTCTACGGTTGTGAGATCTGGAGCATAACGAAGGCTAACATTAATAGACCAAGGGTGGCAGTAAGAAGAATGGAAAGGAGCATGCTAAAAATAGGTCGCAACGAAAGAAAAACGAATGAATGGATCAGACAGAAAACTTGAATGATGTTGGGAAAGACATAGCGGAAAGGAAATGGAGATGGACTGGCCACTTAGTTAGGACTAACGACGGAAGATGGTCAAATAAAATCATTGAATGGACTCCCATAGATCTAAAGCGGAAAAGAGGAAGACCAAGGGTAAGGTGGGACAGTGAGATGAGAAAGTGTTGCGGAGAATCTACTTGGAGGAGAGTGGCGCTCGAAAGAAATTAATGGAAGAGAATGGAAGTTGTTTATAAGGAAGCCTGGCTACATAGTGAATAGTGAATACTGTAACAGTGAAGAAAGATTACCATTACCATTTACTAGAGTTAAAGTTACCATACACTAGAGATAAAGTTACCATTTACTAGAGCAAATCTTAATTAAGTTAAACTATTATTTAGAATGCTTAATATGTTATTTTATTTTGTTGTTTTTATATTATATGTTATTGTCCCTATCATTTTTAATTCAAACTGTTGTGTCATGTAAATAGTTTTATTTTGTTTTAATGTTATGTAAAGTTTATTTCTACAATTAATTTTAATTTATATAGCCATTTTCACAAGTATGTATANAAAATAATGTTTTATAATCTCAAATCTGCGTTTAAGAATCCTAAAACACAAGATAATCCCATCTCCCCTTCAAAAACCTGACCGGTCCTGGGCAAAGAGCGATGACGAAAAATCAGAGTTCTTTGCTCAATTCCTTTCCGAACAATTCACCCCTCATCCCCATATCTATGAACCCAATCACTCTCAAGAAGTAACAAAAGACATCCATTCTTTTACAATTATCCCCTCCCCCAAAATGTTTCCATCCTTCCGATATTTGCTACATAATAAAAAAGCTTCCTTCCAACAAAACCCCTGGATATATGATCTAATTACGTCCTATATCCTCAAACACCTTCCAAGAAAAGCAGTCCTTTACCTCACATACATATATACCGCCGCCCTCAGAACCACATATTTCCCAATCCTATGGAAGTTCGCTAAAATAATCATGATATCCAAACCCCATAAACCAACTACTTTACCTTCTTCCTACCGTCCTATTAGTCTTCTCCCTATACGAGGGAATATTCTCGAAAAGCTCCTCCTTCACCGCAACCCTTTAATAGAATCCCTTAACATTATTCCAAATCACCTGCTTGGCTTCCGCTCCCTTCATTCTACAGTACTACAGTCCAACAGTGTCACAGAGTTGTGGATGTAATTTCCTCTGCTCTTGAGCAGAAAAAGTATTGTTCGGCTGTCTTCTTAGATGAAGCCCAGGCTTTGATAGAGTATGGCATGTCGGCTTACTTTGGAAGCTCAAGAGTATTCTTCCTTTCACCTATTACCTTATCCTAAAATCCTTCCTGGAAAACCGTTCTTTCCAAGTCTCCTACAACTCCTCGACTTCTTCCATCTTTCCTATAAAAGCAGGGGTGCCCCAAGGTAGCATTTTAGGTCCTATCCTCTATTCCATCTATACTTCCGATGTTCCCCAGCACCATACAACTGTTCTTGCTTCCTTTGTATCTTATCNACCGAAAAATCAAGCTCGTTGAGACGACGATCCCCTCTGAAAATGGGATATTTATGACGTCATTAACCCCTCCTAATGCCACTACATATTTCCAGTTTTTCCTTGTTTGTCCACTCTGAGATATTATATTCGTCTCCAGAATCTGTCTTATCTGTACGCCCAATCTAGTTTGCTGACGAATGCAGTCTCGAACTCTTCACAGCCACCTCACTGGTGTGAGGTGGTTTAGGTACACCAGGCCAATATTATAGGCTATTTTATTATTCTAAATGTTAATAAACCCTCTTTTATTATCCAAGGTACTTGGGCTTACTTTGAGTTCTTTTATTATTACTTTTATAATTATTATTCTTTATCCTTGTACTGGGGACTTCTTTTTTAATTTTCATTTAAATTGGAGGGATTTTCGTGGACAGTTTAGATCCGAAGCTCTCTACATAGGAAATAGGAACAATTTTTTTGTTTATCCCAAATATTTAGAAAAAGGTAAGGACTATTAAAAATCATCATAAATTATAAATTATAATTAATTATGTCTAATTAAATATCAAAAGTTATCTTCAAATTATCAGGTCAAGTTTGTGCCAGTCAGCGCACAGAGAGGGTCCGTAGACCCCTTAAGTAGTAACTATTGATGGTGCTTTTAAAAACGCTAAAATGCCTACTTTGAACTACCTATATCCTATGGGTCTGAAATTTTCAAAACACATAAACAAACTTCTGGTAAAGTAACTCTTGCCACTGAACCAAACTTATAAACATATAAATACATTATAAAGAGCATAATTATAAATGAAGCATTTGTAGTAAATATTTTATTTGATAAAATGAATGCAAGCTCGCTACGTTCGCCTGTTTATACATACAGTATTTATGAATAATATTATTACTTAATAAAATTAATACGTGCTCGCCTTTTTATACAGTATTATTACATAATATTTAGCCATTAAAATACCTTTAAACGATTTATAACATGTCATGCAGACTAAAACATTTGTTAGTTTTCGTTGTATCGGCCACTATTGAAATGAAAATATGTATTATGTGCGAAATTTTAGTAGTTAGATATTCCTTTTCTAGACTTCAACTTTCCTTTCCTAGACTTGACTTACGAGTGCCACTTAAAACTTTTGACGAAATAGACATAGCAGTTCAAACTTTGACCGAGGCAATACAGACAAGCGGTGGCGCACCCAGGGGGG
>KZ651197.1:610361-621090 GCA_001010745.2 Gerris buenoi
TATAAGCGATATTTCTCGGTCTAGTTCTATGTCATTAATGTTGACTACTTAGACTTTAGTGGAAAATTGAAAGCTTTAAAATCGGGTTAAGGTATCTATAACGTCAGGGGAAACCATACTCCCGCGTAGCTTAGCTGGTAAGAGCACTGTACTGGAAATACAGAGGCCCGGGTTCAAATCCCGGCGCAGAAGCTTGGTTTTCTCTGTCTGTTTCCCGTAGTTAATAATAATTATAATTTGATTTAAATTAAAAGAGAAAATAATTGTTAAGCTCAACAAAGTTTCTAAATTTCTTAAATTAAATTTACCATTACTTCCAAAACATCCTTTAAAAGGTTTTTTTTTATAAATAATACCCTACACCGCATAAATCTAATAAGCATGTTAATGCATACAAATATCATTTTAGCCATCAGAAAAACTACATTGTCCTTTTAGAGTAGTTAGATTTGTCCCTTCTTCTACAAGTAATCTTCGTTATTTGTGGGTCGATTAAGAATAATTAAAGAAATTCAACCAAGGTGAATCTTTAAATTTGGCTATATTTTACCCCTCTCCGAGGCATATTCAGGCCTTATCTTAAGACGTTAGGAAACGTTTTACATATTTTATAAAAGGAGAACCAATTTTTTGACCATGTTGTGGTTCCGTCATATCATCGTAATCGTTTCGTTAAAAACTATAGAAGTTAAAACATTAAAAGCTAGGACGAAAACAGATAAAATAAAGATTAACAAAATATGGTAAAGATTTGGACTTCTAATCTAGGACTTCTAGGACTAATCTAGGACTTCTAATCTCAAAATCTTTACCGTGTTTTGTGTTAAATGGTCCTTATTTATTTTTGATTTTCTGTTTCAGATACAGTTTACTGGGACCAAGTGGTTGTGGTAAGACTACTCTGTTGTCGTGCATAGTTGGTCTTCAGAAACTATCCGCTGGCTGTATAAACATGCCGACTGTTAAATCACCAGCAGATATTGGATACATGCCTCAGGTATATGAATATAAATACAGTACATATCATAAAGTAAAATAACAATTCACTTAGAAGTATAAAAGGCCAATGTATTTTCTCTTTTTACCTCCTTTAAGCAACCCCAGGCACATATTATTAAAAAGTTCTAATTGTTACATTAAAAATTAAAAATTATTAATAAATTGAATTACATATTTTAAAATTGGAAGACGCGATTGCACGTGTAAAGGAAATGATTTGTGCTTTATATCCCTGCTCTGAAAAATAGCCTAGTAAACAATATTTCAGAGCATAAATAGACAGCTGGATTCTTTAGTGGTAACACATTAGGCGGCTTTCACATTGCGTGCGAGACCGAGCGAGGCCGATTTCGCTTGAGAAACAAACACATGTATTAGCATGGGGCTATTCACATTAAACGCCGAGCGAGACCGAGCGTTTTTTTTCGAGTGTTTTTGTTAGATATGCGTTTTCGGCCGCCGAAAAGAGTTTTCGGTCGCTGAAAACGCTTTGTATACGGTTGTACGGGGACTAGCAGATAATCGGCCGATCGGCTCGGACTCGCGCGCAGTGTGAATCCAAAAACGCTCGGCTCGGCCTCGCTGGGTCTCGCTCGGTCACGCTCGGTCTCGCCCGCAGTGTGAAAGCCTCCTATAATGCATTGACTTTAAAACATTGGTAAACACTAATTATGTTACTAATACTAATATACACTAATTAAGGTTGTAATATTTAAATAAGTGTTTCATAAAAAGCATTTGTAACGTAGAGTCGAAGAAAAGCGACGTGGATGTTTGGATTGGCTTAAAATAACCATGCATTGTGTGATTCAAAAGAAATTTTGAAAATAAAAATGCGGGCCTGATCATACACGTTATTCTATTAAAAGAAACAAAAATAATGGTTTTAATTGATTTAAAAATAATCATAGTATTTTTTGTATGTTTTGGATGAACAGATAATGTAGTATAAGAGAGCCAAACTTTTTTTTTTTTTTTTTTTTTTAATAGGAAATTGCCCTACAAACTGTATGTACAATTGAAGAAACTTTCTACATGTATGGATTACTATTTGGTATAGAAGAAGAAAATATACTCAAACGGTTAAAGTACCTGAAAACATTACTGCTCTTGCCAGATGAAACTACACTAATATCATCTCTGAGGTATGTGCTTTAGAAAATCAACTTAATTCAACTTGGAACTTACTGTTATATTCACTATAAGGTATTCACAAATTCAGATTAAAAATGCATTATTGTTTCAGCGGTGGACAAATGAGGAGAGTGTCGTTTGCTGTGGCACTTTTGCACAACCCAAATACTTTACTTTTAGATGAACCTACTGTTGGTCTTGACCCGTTACTCAGACTCACGTAAAATACTAATTGAAATTTATAACCTATAATTAGACAAAGTATTTTATACAATTTTACAGTTACTATTATGTATTTCACTGCTTTTTGGACATGTAAATATAAATCTATTTTTTACATCGTTGCAGGATATGGGATTTTTTACGAGATATTGCTAACAATAATAATAAAACTATAATAATTACAACGCATTATACTGAAGAGGCCAGACTCTCTGACAAGGTAACAATATATTTACTGTCCTTTGAACGCAATAGCATTCCACCACACAGGTTTTATAGATAGAAACTGGTCGATATTGTCTGCTCACTGTTGATTAGGCTGTGCATTGATTACTTCTATGATTATTTTAAGATAGAACAACTTATACAAAGTACTAAAATTAATACACCTTCTCTTCTATTACCTCGTTACTCTTTTTTTTAACAATAAATATATTCTAATTTGGAGCCACCATCCACCTATTTCACCCCTAAACAAGTATTTGAATTGTTTCCTATCATTAGTAGATTATGCCCTAATAAGAAACTTAATTCAAAATTTCCTTTAGGATGTAGAATGGGCTGAAGCTGACTGCAACCCTCTTTCTTTCCCCCTCCTTTAGTTTATTGCTTTGGTACTATTATAGGACCATTTGCGGGCTAAGTTCATCATACCATCCAAATTCAAGATACAAATGTCAATAGAGGCATGTTAATGCATATGTGGAAGAGGAACAAATGGGTGAAGGTTTAAACTTATATGAGATCAACAATAAGCTAAGTATCCAAAATCCATAAAAATCAGGGGAAAAATATGTATTCCAATTAGTGTAGCATATATAGATAGCTTGCTCACATCCTATCACATATTTAATTGATTTTTACAACCCAATATTGCCTAAATTAATTAACAGTTCCTCCCTTTTTAGGGTTTTGTAGATACTTCTCAAAACCCTTATGCCGAGGGAACCATTTAAGCTAAAAAGCTGAAATTTAAAACATTGGCGTAACTTTCGGGCCCAAACACAGGAAAAATACACAAAAGTTAAAAATTAAATATGCGCATAGCATGTCTTAGAAATTTATTATTTGAAGAGAAATAGATGAAGAAGCTATCCTATTGGTAAGAGAGGAAAAGAAGACGCACTAACGGAAGAGAAGCGAGTGAGAGCAGTTAAAGATTCGTTAAATATTATCTATAGATAGTAAATAATGAAGTTGTGTAATTAAACTATTGAATAATGAGTTAAACTAATTATAATTAAGGGTGAAATCTACTGAGGATCCGATAGGGTCTAAACACTGTTTATATTGAGTAACCCAATAAACTGAAGGAATGTTAAAAAATGTAGTATTGAAAACATATAGATTGAAACATACGATGTTCAATCAATGGCACAATTTTGAGAATAGAGCTTGTCAATTGTTTACATGCTTGGAGTTTACATGCTTTACCAAGAGCAATGGATCTTGAGTCAGTCAGTAGGTGTTGAACAATGTGTTAGCAGTATGTGTTAGCCAATGGTAAAGAGACTTACGACGAAATATTTCGAATCTTTTAGTAAAACCAACAGAGACACCGCGATAAAGTGATAAAGATTGCTTAAACCTATTAAACGTCTTCAAAATCTCTAATGCATCGATATTTTTAAAAGTTCATGTAAGTCTTCTAAGGTACTTATGAATGAAATGTAAAATTTTAACTCCATTCAAGCAGAAATTTTTGTATAGAGAAGTGATACATTTTTTTATAATAATTGTTGAAAAGGAGTTAATTTTAGAATGGGAGTAAAGTAGTAATAGAATGGGAGTAAAGTACCTTAGNTACTTAATTTCAGTATGTAGGAACTCTAGGCAGCTGTGTGCCACAATTATTGGCAGACTTTCTTTTTTTTTTTTAAACAAACAATGCTTTATCGGTAGGGCCGTAACTTAGTAACAAACATATACAGATGAAATGACAAACGGTTTTTTTTTACTTATCTTGTCTAAATATTAATTGTTAAGAGCCTCGCGATGCCTAGTTTAATATACGACGACAATTATAACCCCCCCCCCCTCCTTTTCTGTTTTTTTTTTGTTTTTTTTTTCTCTCAAGAATTATTTTTTTTCTTCTTTTCTGAAGGGGTGCATTTTAGGCAGAGCAATTTTGGGCTCAACCACCATAGCAACCCATTTTTCTCGACCCCACCCCCCGCATTTTTTATTTAGCAATTATTTAATGACACTAAACGGTTTACTTGTTAATTCTTCTTGCAGGTTGGATTTATGAGAAGTGGTGAAATTTTGAAAGAAGTCGAACCGAAAACGATTATGGAGGCATATAGTACTACAAATTTAGAAGATGTTTTTATACATCTATGTAAAGAGCAAAATTCGTCTAGTCATTGGAATAAAGTGATTATAAATTTTAGGATAGATTAACAAATATTTTTGTAAAAAATTTTATTTATGTTCATCATGAAATTATCCTAAATCATCTGAATGTCTATTTTATAATATTTCAGCCCTCAAACAAGGATATGAAGGAAGCCAAATCAAATTTCACTCTACAGACTGAAATTTTTAACTATAATAGATTTAAATCTAACGTGTACAAAGATTATTTATGGACGAAGAGAAATTTACTGTAAGGGAATATATAAATTACATTTACATTTATTTTTCAATTCTTCTAATCATCTTTTTTCGGTAGAAAATGTTATCACATTAAAAAATAAATTTTTTAGCAAAATGTTTCTTTACAAAAGTTAAATTATTTTAGTAAGTGTTTAAGAAATACATTAAATATTTTCTTATCTAACTTCTAAATTAATGTAGCAGTTGACGACCTTTTAATATTACTTTTTGGTTGCATTTAGTTAAATTAAGCTTCTAATTTGAAACAATCTTAGTGTTTTATTAGTACCTTAATTGCAATCCGTCAAATCGATCAAAAATTCCTAATGTCAACATTTATTTGAAAAAATAAAGGGTTTTTTTTGTTTTTTTAATGAAATTGTTTTTAATCTCTCTTGAAAAAATGCTTAAAGAAAACTTTACTTAGACTCATTAAATTGTGTATATTATTCTTTAAGCGGCCCACTCACGGTCAATAGTATTGTCAATACACACAAGTATTGTCAATACTATTGACCGTGTGCGCAGTTGGTAAAATAGTACTGCAGGTATCTATAAAGAGAAAATATGGACATGGAAAAAATCGATTTACAGATTTGAACCGGGCAAACAAGAGGTTATTTATTTATTTATTTTTTTAAAATAGATAATTAATAATTTCCCAAAAATAGAGTTTTTAGATTATGTTTAAAAATGATCAATTGTGGTCCATCGAAAGTTTTTCCGGATGAAATAAATTTTCCAAGATATTAAATAAAATAAATAAGACTTCAGGAAATCGAAATGCTATCAACCACCAGTTGACCTTTTTTCACCACTACACCATTTTAACACTAGATGGTTTTACTTTTTCAGGTTACTAATTGGTCTGATGATACTGCCTGCAACACAGTCGTTATTGTTTGGCTTAACATATGGTCGATATCCTAACAATTTAAAACTAGGACTATTTACAGAAGAATTAACTTTACCAAATACTATCTGTTCTTCTCGACAATATCTCAGATACTATAATGGAGATTATGGTCAAATAAATTGCAGCCTACCTGTGTCTCTTTCGTGTAAATTCTACGAGAATCTTCGACAGAAGTTTGATGTGGTAAACAATATAACTTGCCATTTCTTGAAGGTTTATTATTTTTAAGAAATATATATAATAATTTAATTATCTATTTCCCTTTGATGAACTAACTATAATGATAAACAACATTAAAGAAAATCCTGATATAATAACTCTGCAATATGGAAAAAAGGCAATATGAATATGTATTTTAAATTACTTAACATTTTCAAGGTTATTCACAGATATAGTTGTCATAACATTCGTCACTACTAGTAGGTAGGTCTGTGAACAAAAGACCTCGCTTATTATATGAATATATGATCGAATTTTAGAAATTCCAAGACAGAGAGCTATTTCAGACATAAGGAAACATTTTTGGATCCTAGTCTGTCTGACGGTTTGTCCTTAATTTTTGTGAACCAACAAAATATCAGGAGTATCCAAAAAATAAGGAGTAAAAAAAATATATGATTGTGCGCTTGTGGAAGAGAAAAAAAAACGTATATGTACTTATATGTATGTATGTACAAAAAGTAGGCTAATTATGACCTACTATCCAAATTTCATTAATACAGGATGAGTAGTTTTAGGTTTTGTAGATACTTCTCAAAACCCTTATGCCGAGGGTAATGTGTCCGTCCGTCCGTCGTTCTTTGGTTTATAGGGACCGAGCCATTTAAGCTTAAGTGATGTAATTTAGTGAGGAAATTATACATTCCTTATTGGTTAAATAAGTCGAAATATACCCAAAAATCCCCGGGGGATCGAACCCTGGACCTTTGAGGTCGTAGAAAACAAATCATAATTATATAACGGGTATGCTTAATCATCTACAAAACCCTAAAAAGTACTTGCATGCAAGTGTGATTTTTTAAGATATATATAGGTTTGCAACAATTGAGTGATAGAAACTTTACCAAAAATGTTCCCTGATGTCTGAAACGGATTCCTGTCTTGACTTTTTGAAATCAAAAACAAAAAAAAAATCTCGTTCTTCAGAACGATTACATATTGTCCCTTCTAAGCGCGGAAGCAAAATTAAAATCATAATATTTATTATGAAATATGCACGAGTATATTATGAAAAGAAAGATAACTCTTTATATTTAATTTTTTCTTTTATTATTTATGTTCCTTATAATATAAGATTTTTTTCAAATACAACAAGGAATGTTGCGTTTTTTGTCTTGCCTACCATATTATGTAATTTAACTTTGAATTTATTTTGCCACCCCTCAGTTCTTAGTTGATTAGCCGCAGAAAACGTTTTCCTACCCAACATAATTGATACAACTTGCCAGGCTCGGCCCGGCCTCGCTCGGCGTTCAATGTGAATATAGCTTCATGCTAATTCATGTGTTTGATTCTGAGGCGGAATCGGACACCCTCGCAGTGTGAAAGCCACCTAATGGTTTGTAAAAGCACTACTTAATTTCAGTATGTAGGAACTCTAGGCAGCTGTGTGCCACAATTATTGGCAGACTTTCTTTTTTTTTTTTAAACAAACAATGCTTTATCGGTAGAGCCGTAACTTAGTAACAAACATATACAGATGAAATGCCAAACGGTCTAGTCTGGAGGAGAAAAGTGAAACATAAGACTCCTCAATAATTATAAGAAAAACATTAAAGGGCATATTTTATAGATGAATGATAAATAATTAACTCCAACTAATTAGAAATAACATCAAACCAAAACAAAAAATAAATAGAATTACGAAGATTAAAGCAATAATTTAAAATTAAAAAATTATATATACGAGTATGTATATATAATAAAAAATAAGAGACGGGACCCACCGGCAATTAAAAGTAAAACGCTCTTAAATTTATTGTTTAAATATATTAAATTGTAATATATATTGTATAAATTACAATATATAAATACCGTCAACGTAGAAAAAGTGTTAAAGCGCTCACGCTCGAGGCCAGTCTACTACGCATAGAGCTATGTAACAATCGATGTAGGAATTCTTCAAGCTTCCTGCTATGCTTACTGCACCCAACCTGGTAGCCTATGTTGTTTTTCTAAAGCAAAATGTCAAGAGACTAACTTAAAACATTAAATTATTATGAATATAAATTTATAACTTTATAAATTTATTATGAATATAAATTTATATATTAGTAAAACATCGTTTCTCTAACTAATTGTCAGACCACTTAGAGTTAAGTCGTAGTTGGATAGTGATTAAATATATGCCAAATTAAAGGTGAAGGATTAGTTCTTGGGAAAAAATTGTTATTTTAGTAAATAACCACTTACTGGGGTCTTCCTTGCCTTACAGCATAACCCCTCCTTCTGCCTTAGTCATTAAAGCATAACTGAATTCTATACCGACAATTTAACTACTTCTTACACAATAATTATTAACCTCACACGAATCATGACATGCTCTAATTATACACCTTTGTTATATTAACAAAAATGTAATATATATGAGTAAAAAAATGTGTAATTTATTTCTTGTTTCAATAATATGTTTTATTCATGTTTAAGATAGTTTATGACTCTGAAGACACTGCTTTAGCTGACTCTTATAAAAATGAAATTTGGGGTTTGGCTCACATAAATTCAAATTTTACTGAAGCTTTCATCACGAGACTTATTTATGGATGGGGAGCTGTTGAAGAAGATATCATGGAGTCAATGGTTGATGTCCGACTTGACATGACAAGTAAATATTTTATCTAATTTGATGCATCATGCTATTTATTTTTTCTCAATTCGGTACAAAAATATATCTGCCTGGTTGCAGTATTACAAAAAGGACGTAAAAAAAATAAAACAGAAAAAGTTTTGAATCATATTTACCAGCACGAATTTTTTGTAGAAACTGCTCGCTGTTATTTCCACACTCACTTTACACACAACTGCAATTATTGTTGAAAAACTGAAATTAAAGTTAATAACCACATAAGTTTTCTATATCTTCAGAAAAGTTTCGTTTTATTTCAATACATTCTACAAGGAGTACCGGAACAAAGCGTCAAACCGGTCATATTATCGTGACAAGCTTTAAAATTGGTCAAATCGTATGACGAGATTAAAAATATAGATATACACCATAAAAAAAGAAACATAGGTATAACATGCAAATATTCTTTGAAATGTTATATGAAAGAAAATATATACGATTAAGTTGTAAATTATAGTAGCTACAAAAGCGATTGCATGTCTGAGAAAATGCTTGCATAATAAAAACTGCTGAGAGTCGCGGTTGAGAATGGAGTTTTTAAAATAATTATTTTTCGGGCTAAAATGATCAACTCATTTGTTGTTGTTCTATTTTTTAATCTTCAATGTATATATTCTTTTTTCAGCTTATGTATTCTTTTAATTTCTTTGAAATTTTTCCAGCATAATTATTCTATTTAATAAAATTTTCTTTATTATAATGATTCCACGGCTAAAAATAAGTTGAGAATTAAATCATAAAAATTAAGTGAGAGGGATACTATACTCATTTACCGAACTTACCGCAATCACTACTTCCGTACTCTATGAAAGAAGCGGATGAGGGTCCAATTATTATTCCTTTATTACAATAATACTAATAATGCTTTTATAACGGAAGGAAACATATCCTTTAAAATATTAAATTACATTTTTTAAAACTTTGTGTTTTCTCAAAATACTAAAATTTAATTAACTAAAATATGAATATATATCAGATCATTTTCCTTAAAACTAGTAGTATGGATATAAAGTACATGTTGTATGTAAAAGAGGTTTGACCTCGGCTTGGTATCTGTATATCATATACTTATAATATGTTTACCGTTTACCCTTTAGAAATAGAGTTTTAAGAATGTTTGAGAAGTTACTAGAGGTTTTTATGCAGAACTAAATTATACGAAATTATATGAAAAAGTAAATTATCCAAAATTATATATGATATGAAATAATGTTATGAGACTTCATTCCCACCTGATTCAGTCCCTCCCTATATAAATACCCCCCCCCCTTCCCCCCATGGATAAAATTCGGAAAAATCCCTCATTAGTGGTTGATTACGTCAAAAGGAGAAGCCTGTTTTATTTAAAATTTAATTTAAACCTTCTCTTGCTACTTGGGTTATTTTTCTCTTAGAAACCAAATTTATTAGCAGATACCAAAATTATTGCAATGAATATTATACCTAATTATTTAGACTGGTTTTAAAAATGTAATTATAATATTTATACGGTCGCCATCTTGGATTAATAACCGATTGAAAACTCTTTCATCTTAGATATTCATGTCATAAAGATAAAGGGAATACTATTTCAATGATCTAATGAAATTGGTTCAGGAGACAACTTCATCAACTCCATGACGAGTTTTGCTTAAGCAGACTCTAATTTTTAATCATGTTGGGGGATCGTAAAGAAATCATAGTGTGCACCTATGATGGCCAAAAGGAACTTACTTAAAAAATGTCATGGTTACAGGACGACTTGTGTTCAGAGAAATCAAGAAGAGTTATTTAATTGTGATAATATAAGTTTGTGTTTAAATATAATTTATTTAATATTTTTTTCTAGACTTTGTAATAGCGCACTATATTAAGTTCAGTTTGAGAGACTCCTTGATAGCGACCTTAAAATTTCTAACTAGAAGTTGTGTCACACAGGAAGCTACTGTACATACACCTGTAAGGGTAAGGCAAGAACAAAAACTCAGTTTTTTAAAAAATAAAAAATCTCAAAAATAATATATATATATATTTAA
>KZ651197.1:633416-650250 GCA_001010745.2 Gerris buenoi
GGGGGGGGGAGTTTATTTATTTTTATTTTTTTCAAAATGGTGCAGCAAATTAAACACAAATGTTATATATTTTTGTAATCTACTCTACAATACCTTTTATTTGATACCCCACTCAAAATTTCAAAAAAACATTTTTGTTGTGTGACGTGAATTATCCGCCATTTTGAATTTGATAAGCTGATAATTTTGAGTTCGCTATATTTTTCCTGTGTGCGCGTCAAAACGATCTTTAATACTGAAAAGTTTCATGTTTTTATCTCTTTTTATTCAAAATTTATTGGAACCATACAGAGTGATAGACAGAGACAGACACAGGAACAAAAATATAAGGGTTTCTGTTTTTAGGGTTTTGTGATACTTCTCACAACCATTATGCTAAAGGTGATGTGTCCATCTGTCCGTCGCTCTTTGGTACATAGGGCCTGAACCGTTGAAGCGAAAGTGCTGAAATTCGAAACACTGGTGCAACGTTTTGACCCAACCACAGGAAAAATATACAGAAGTTCAAAATTAGATATGCGCATGCGCATTTTGCAAAAATGAGGTAAACTCAAAAATTTATATATTTTTTTTAAATTTTCGAGTGGGGTATCAAATGAAAGCTCAAATGAAAACAAATACAAAGACAAACACCAGATGTTAAGGAATATCAATTTTTTTACAGTAATAAACAGAGGGAACCAACCAACAATAATTGCACTTTTTAGCACCTTTGGCAAGGTCTTCATAAAACCACTAGTAAATAAAGGATAACACGAAATGAAAAATATCATCAATAATAATAATAAAAAAACTTAAGTATCTATTTAGGTTATGAATTTAATATTTAAGAGTTAAAACTAGATTTCAGTAATAGAAAAGTCAAATCTACAAAAATATTTTTTTAAATTTAAAAACTAATAGTTTGATAAAAATGGCAATTTAAGGTGGAATATTTCTAAAAAAAAAAAAAATTCAATGTCCTAGCCTAGACTAACAAATGAAAATAAGTACATTCAGTGACATAAAATGAATTACATATTTTTTGTTTCCATACATTAAGTTAATGAATAAAAAACCAAAATTAATTGGTGTCAGGAAAGAATTACACAGGAAAAAATTACACGGAAAAAATTACACATGGAAAAAATTACATGGGGAAAAAAATTACACATGGAAAAAATTACACGTGTGAAAATTACACATTTAATTAAATAAATGATATAGCAAGCGGATAAATGTTAAACTGTGAGGTTCTAGTATTCTAGTGTCTTCTAGCTTAGTAGTCCAGTCATTTGGTGGCAGAATTTAATTTGTTTTCAGCAAATTTTGCTGTATGGAAAGTTAGTTCGGAAAAAATTAGCAAGTTACTTTATTAGCTTTGCCATGTCCGATATTTACAATCTTCATTTTGACGGGATTCAAATTTGTGATTTTTATAAATAAGAGATAAACATTGAATTTAGAAATAAGTTGTTTTTTTTTTTAGGGTCCGTAGGCAAAAGCCAAGGTGGGCCAAGGTATGGTCTTTTCAATGTAGTTATACGGCTGTTTTCCGGTCCAATGGCAAACAAATACTTTATCAGAAGTTTGTTTATGTGTTTTGAGAATATCAGACCCATAGGATAGTTCAAAGTAAGCTTTTTAGTATTTTAAATAACACCATCAACATCAATAGGGTACTACTTAAACAATACAGTGTTGCCGGACCCTCGCTGTGTGCTGGCTAGCATACACTTGACCTGTTTATTTATACATACTTGTTTTATCTTGATTTTGATGAGTTTCAAATCAATGATTTTTATGAAATTAATTAAATAAAATTATTGACCACTGGCAACAAGAATTCATTTTATAGGTCTTCTTTTTTTAATATTCTGCAAGGATAATTTTGTAAAGATTTATTATGTATGTTTTGAAAGATTTTATATTATGTTTTGTTATGGGGCTCGGATTTTTATGTTTTGTGGATGCATATGATTTTGCATATTTGCAAAATCATGCAATGTTCTGAAATGTTCAAGAAAACTATAGTAACATGTCTAAAGGTGTGTTGCAAAAGCATTTTTTTTATTTTTGGTTCCCCCCCCCCCCCNGGCAACCTCTGGGGTATACTAGGCTTTCAAAGTATGGTCAATCTTTAGCGCGCTCTAGCGGCCAAACTAATAAAGCTATTGAGCTGGTTCTGGTTTTATTTTTTAGAAAATTTTATCAGCTTTCTTTTTGATGAGAAGTAATTTTTCTCTGGGATGCGTGTTTCGGAGTTATAAGCGAAAAACTAAAAAAAACTTCCAAAATTTTATGGTTTTTCACCATTTTCATGGTGAAGCCATATCCGAATCTAGTCGATAACTGGATTTTCAGATTCAGCACCCCAAAAAACATAAAGATCCGTCGAGAAAAATTCTTCAGCAATTTTTTCCTGAATCGACTACTTTCCACTACCAAATGACTGGACTATAGAGGATGGGAACAGATTCAGTCAGTCCAGGCCCTTGCTGAAGCCCACATACAGGGTGGTCCTAAAGTACCCCCTCTTAACTTTTGATAGATTTAAGATAAATTAATGAAACTTGGGGGATCTATACCATGTAAAGGCAAGTTAATTTTCATCAAGGATCTATGGGAAATCTACAAATTTTATACTTTTGCCCTCATATAGGGGGCGAATCATTGGAGGTATAAAAATATGTTTGATGCGAAATATTCTTATTTTTGCCACAGATTCCAAATCTACTATCAAAAACGCTATCAAATTTGAAATTTTTATGTCGGGTGGCCTAGGGGCAAAAAGCGTGGTTGCCCCTACGGCCGTTCATTAGGTTCAGGAGGGTTTGCAGCAGCCCAATAGCGGAAATTTTGCTTATTATCACGCCATCACACTAGAGATACTGCGACGATTTAGTGAGAATTCCCGTAAAAGACTAAGACAACCAAACTATTTAATTAATTTTTCCTAAAACTTTAAATGTGTAATTTTTTCTTAGTGTAATTTTCGCATGTGTAATATTTTCCCCGTGTAATTTTTTCCTGTGTAATTTTATCATGTAACCAATTAATTTACGTACAGATCCTTAATGTGCAATGTGCAATCCTAATAATTAATATTCAATAATTTAACAATATTTCTATTCAAATGTTACCTCTGCCACAAAATAATTCTGTCATTCATACATTTATTAACAATAATATAATTTCTTCTTTTCATTCATTCATAATATGAAGAAATATATTCCTATTTACAGTGAATATAATATTTATCAATTTCAACAATTCTTTATAACAGTGGCATTTACAGGTGGAAGTTTATCACCAGTTACCAGTTTTTGACAAAATCACACACATATAGAAGTCTAGCGACGAGAACTCTGCATGGTGCTTATTCTAGGAATCAGTGACTATGAGTCCTATTATCATAGGACACATATATTCAATAATTAAAACAGTATACATATACAAAAATTAAACCTTCGAAAAGTATACATATGAGTTAGTGCGTATGCTAATGTGGATGACTAGTTATAAACAGCTTGGTTTTCCGTTGAAATCAGCATCACTAATTGTTGGGAGTCCCATGTTTTGCTTCCACTTCTGGAAGCATCTTCAGGTGGTGTGGTGCAACGTGATGTAAACTCGTAGCAACATCAAGATATACTGACAACTGGAAAGAAGAACACAGTATTTATACTGCTTTTCTGGAAAGTACACTGTGCCTGGATTTCCCAGGGGTTTCTCTCTCGGGATGATGCATTCAGGAAGGTGCTGCCTTTGTCAGTGTTCACCGATAAGAAACACTGATGAAGGTAGCAACAATAGAATACCAATCTGTTCAGTATAAAAATAACAATATTAACAGTGCAAACGTAAACAAACTTTTCTGTTTTGATGAAAAAAATAACACCACGATTATTATGAAAATTTTCAAAGCTTGTTCTTTTTATGAAATTGTTAATAACTCAGGTTCTACTCAATATTTTTGGATGAAACCAAGCCTATAACATGCACCACATCTTAGCGCAAACCACTGTATAAAAATAATTGGCTTTCGTTAAGAGAGTCTTGTGCCTTTAATGTCACCTATAATGACAGACACACATACTGACAGAAAGGAAAAAGTTAAGGCCGGTTTTGGTTTTTGTAATGTAGGCAGTGGCGGTGGTAAGGCTTTGCCCCCCCCACCAAACAATTTTAGTGGGGGCCACTCTATCTCAAAACCAGGGGCCCCAGATGCCCCCCCCCCCTCACGCCACGGGGTCTGCATGGCCCTCATCGCCGCCACTGAATGTAGGAAATGAAAAAGACAATTTAAATTTTCCAATTCTAATCATTCTAGACACAATTTAATTTTCTAAATAGATCATTATAAAAATACATCAATCAGCACAGGACTAGGACTAACTGCACTGCTTTACATCAATATTCCTAAAAATGCTTCTGATTATAATCAACATTACAAAACTTTAAATTGAGACCCATTTCAGGGACATTTAAAAGGATAACAACTTGTAAAGAAATAAATTAAAATAAATTTGTTCTAGCAATTTGAATGGCTTAGTAAGAAAAAACCTGGTATCTACGGTTCTAATCTCTCTATGGTATCTAAGTCCTAGTTATGCCACTGTTTAAAATAATATACAGCAGAACCTCTCTCAACCGAAATACCATGTAACTGGAATGATCTTAAACTGGTAAAAAAAAAAAAAATAAATAAATAAAGGATAACATAACATTATATTTGTTTAACTATATAACAATACTTTAACAAACAGAGTTGCGCTATGCAAATAGAGAGATAGAAGATTTTTATTTTTTTTAAAATGGTAGGCCTACTGTAAATAATAGTTGTTAAAATGTGTATACATAAGTGTATGTACATACATGTGCCCTTAAAATATATGTTTCTTAATAAATATGTATCTATGTGTGACACCTTTAGCTCTACAAATTACCCATTTATTAACCAAAATTTTGGTTGTCCGAAATCACTCACGCCCCTTATCTTGGTTCTTCTGTAATTAATTTAAGTAAATAAATTATTTTAAATCATTGTGTAGTGGTAGAGGCTCAATTAGATAAATATATAATAGTAAATACAATAGTCATTATCAGGGGGCTAATAAATAACTACATACATCTTGATACTTTCATTAAAAAACTAACAGTAAAAGAAAAATATTGTTAGTTAAAATTATATTAATATAATTTGAATTCAAATAAAAATGTACGTAATATAATGAAAAATAAATAGTACATTACGCGTTGAGGGTGGAAAGTTGCATTTTGCATGCGAGTATGGAGTTTGCACCCGAGCGATAGCGAGGGTAGTTAAACCACACGAGCAATGCAAAATGCCGTTTTCGCACGAGTTGCATACCGTACTTTATCTACGATTGTTTGATTTGAATAATAAATACATAAAAAATAATAAACTTCCTGTATGTAAGCTCATATTTCTCTTTTGATAATGATGACATCAATTCATTAGTTGTATTTTGTGCCGAATTAATTATTTCAGAAGGCGTATTATTCTCCTCATATTCGCCATAATCACTTAAATAACTCATTGATTTTTGCAAAAAACTCAATACAAACAGTTACTTTTATTAAATTAACATCAAATTAGTTATGTTAAATGCAAACAAACTCGCTAATCGTGTGTAAAGTTGAAGAATTCTTCTTCTTTTCGTCACTAGAGTGGAAAAAAAGAGGAATTCTTCAAAACTATGAGACACGCATGCGCAATTAATACACGTGTGTAAAGAATCACTTTCTACAAATCTAAACAGAGATACAATGTTTATATTACGTATCAATCGTAGATAAATGTCATTGTTGAGTAGTTGAGACTATTAAGAAAAACCTAATTTTTGCGATATTTCGATCTCTCCTTGGATTATCCTTGGACTACTACAGTGTGATTTTTAGATAGTTATTTTTTTAAAAAATATGACATTAGGATTAGTGATGATCTTGTCAATTCACCTGAATTCAGGTACTGTTTATAATAAACACAGTGATCCAAGGAAGGATCAAAATATCTCAAAAGTGAGGTTTTAATTTTTTCTTAAAATTTCCTTAATAGACCCAACAAATCGAGAATTAATTACAAGGAATAATCTACTAATTTTTTTAAAATTTTATCATTCAATAGATCAGATTTTATTAACGATAAAACGGATATATTGTTTCACTATTATTACAACTATTTGTGACAGTGTACAGTAAAATGTTATTTGTCCCAAATGTAAAAAGTGAAAGGATTGACCAACAAATCTTCTCATCAATGCGTTAAGAGATGGGAAAAGGAAGACGAGGCACAACATCTTTCAATAATTAACATTCCCTTTTTTAACCCTAGCACAATAATATTTGTTATATTCAAAAACCAGTCTAATGCCAAAAACCCCTTTGCAACTGAGACAGGTATTATCAGTGAGCTAAGAATAACAAAGTGCCCACTTATTACGATCAATTAGCAATCCAATTCTACATCAATAATCACTATCACCTACTTAAACTTCTTGTACATTTAATTTTATGTTTAGCATCTGTACCAATTTTTAATAAAATATTAAGCAACCATTTTAAAAGTCACAATTAAGCTAAAAAGCATCTAAAATTTTATTAGAAATCTGATTAACTGTACGTTTACTTTATAAATAGGAAGACCTTGAAAAAAAAAATGCAATTAAACGATATTAAAAAAAATTAAATATAAAAAATGCAATAAAAAAAAGTAAAGGGCTAGTTGTTTTGATAAAGTTTATGGAAAAAAATGAAGTAAAATCGCACAGTTAGCAATTCCAGTTGCAAAAATTATAGATCACTCCCTGTACTTGGAACATTAAATAATGAATTCATGATACACTGTCAGTAACAAGAATAAAAAAATTATGGTAAAACTATCAAGCAAAATTCTCTAAATACTACAACTTTATAGTTAATAAAAATTTAGGTACAAAGAATCTCAAAAATAGTATGAAAGGCTGGCAGATTTTAAGAGAAGTAGCGCCACTTAATGAAGGAAGGACAAAGTGACAGCTCTTATTAAAAGAAAAAAAAGAAAAAAAAAATAAATAATAAAAAAAAATAGTAATAACAAACATCATGCATTTTTTTTTGTCAGAGATAGCAAAACATAACACAAATTGGCCAAGTGCGTGCTAGTTCACACAAAGGGTCCATAAGGATATTGAAGATTGCATATCCCTTAGGAGCAGGAGAGATTAAAGAGGAGAAGCTTACAGTCATAATATTGCAAAAAAATCTCTACTTTATTATCTAAATAAAGAGGTCTGATGGCAGAATGGTAGTGGTTTGAAGGGCGAGTGGAAAAAGGACCCAAAATGGGGTCTATCTGCTAGGCTTACCATCCCTGCCCCTTACTACTACATGTAATTGCTTGCTAATGTATGTAATGCTTTTGTATGTATTTTTATTGCCCAAACTCAATGAAACAACACAAACATGTCTAGCCAAAACTGTTCCCAAGATAACAATTTTTTTATGATTTTGAGGGGCATTATCACATAATATTATGTGAAAGAATAACTATGATTTTTTTTCATTGATTTGTTAAAAAAATGTATAACTATTTAATGTATAACTATGTATTATTTAGTATTATTTAATGTATAACTATGTATGTATAACTATTTAAAATGAATAAATAACAAAACTATAAAAATCTTCACCTCCAAGTATCAACTGTGTTGTAACAAATTAAATGTTACATATTACTACTTATTAGAGAATTATTATTTTAAGCGATTTTAAACCATCCAGTTATCACAAATAATGTTCCCACTGTTGTAACACATCTCATATTGTTATTCTCATAACGCTCACGTAAACGAGAAACCTCAAATTTAAAATTGGAATTTTAGGCCGGGAAAAAAAATCATATTTCATCTATTCAACGAGACAAACATTTTTTTCAAATACAATTTTTTAGTAAAACCAACAGCGACACCGCTATGAAGTGTTAAAGATCGCTAAAACTATTAATAGTTTTTAGACAATAAACCATATTACAATAAATTAATATAACAATAATGTTAATACATATAACAATAAAGTAAATGATAGTATGAGAGGAAGCTGTGTTTAGGTTATTACACATAACATAACTGCATAGTTTTAAATTTTTTTGCTGTAGATCAGGTACGCTACAGACAGACAACCACAGGAAAGGAAGGTAGATGGGCCCTCGTGTTTGCCTGCGGACCTTAAAAAATTATTTATGTGCTCTCAAGTACAATAAACAATAAACATATGCCATTAGAAAAGTTCAAACTTTCTCTTCTTGATAATCGAGGATTAGTTATTATTAAGGGCAGTGAAACAATAAAAACATGATATGCAACAATAGCTTGACCAAATTACAGGTCAGGCCATTTTCAAAGAAATGTCTTCATAAAATAAATTAGCTGATAAGACATCAGAAAATTCTTGATTGTAATTTTTAAAATGACACATTCATTAAATAGAGGCATATGTTTATACTTTCATAATAATACATAATGAAATAATAAAATATACCTATTAAAATACATTTTTTGTACATATTAAGTTATGTTTGTGATATGCAAATTAACTCTAAGAAAAATTGCTACTCATTTTCTCTTTAATGATAATATATGAGTCATAAATATAACATAATTATACTTTTTTTCTTTTTCCATTACAACAGAGTAAATAAAAATAATGTCTTTTCCTGGAAGAAGGACAGAAAAATGCTTCATACAGATCTCTAAATGTATATAATAACTATACATACATTTTATTTAAAATAAAAATATCAAAACAACTAAAATAACATAAAATATAAAACAACAATTAAAAATTATAATAATTGCCCAAGAACAATAACAAATAATATAAAAATTGTTTTTTTTTTAATTTTTATTAATTTTATGTTTAAATTATAAAACAATAACTAAACTCACAATTATATTATGTTAATTTAATAAAAAATACTATAAATATTTTTCTTCTATGAGTCAGAATACTGTATTAGTAAGTACTTACTGCAATTTAATGTAGGCCCTATAAGTTATGATATATTGGAAACACAACTAGACAGGAAAATGTTTACTTCTTCTATATAATTACTAATATTATGCTCTATCATATCAGAGAACCTTTTCATAGCGGTATATAGCTTAAATTTCTTAAACATAAATATAATGTATAAATAAAAATGGTAAACATAAAAAAAAAATAATGGAATGTTTTATTCACAGCAATTACCAGTTTTATATATTATTTTAATTAACTAAAAAAAAACTTGTCTTTAGTCCAGCTAAAAATTAAAAAAGGTATTGGTGGATTTTTTTAGCCGTATAAAATTGATGATGTTTAATTTGGGCCCAATTGTATTTTCAGAATAAGCCATGATTAAGAGTTATTAAAAAAAAGATACTAAATAATATTTTGATAGTTAAAGTCCAAAGGGAAATCACAGCTCTTTAAGAGAATAAAAGAAAAATAATAAATAAAATTTTATGGTAAATCACAGAATATTAAGAGTATTATGGAATGTAACATAATAAATAACAACAGTTAAAAATACATATATAAATAAAATTAAGACAAATAAATAAAAATAGTCTTATGGTTTAAAAAATAATAAATATCCTGGCTTTGTTTATAAAATACACAAAAGGGTAGATTATTAACGGCCCAACACTTATAAGTGGGTATAAAAGGCCAATTTTACCTTTCTGAAAGTCCTAGGTCAAAGGTGATCACAGAATTGTTATAGTCTTATACTTTCAATTATACTACAATTGTTTTTATTTGTCCAGTTTTTGAATAAAAAGTAAGAAGACCACATTTAATTATGAAATCCTAAAATTTAAATCTTTTAAATAAAATATATATACAGAATACAGAGAAACCAATTTATAACAGACAAATTACAAAATCCTCCAAATCTCAAAATAAGATTTAATTTAAGTATAATTATACCTTAATTAAATGTAATATATTTATATGAAATACATTTTTTAAAAGACAAATTTCCATCTAAAAAGGAATACAAACCTAGCTAATTACTCTATTATTCGTCATTTATTTTAGGTGGTAAAGTTCAGATCTATTCTGGATGGATCACAAAACTTGATTCACTATAACTTCTTTTTAAAAATATTATGAACATAAAAAATTTCCTAGGTCAGTTCTATATTTTATGTCAAAAACTGTGAAGGATTTTAAAATTTTTACAAAGAAAAGTGGAAAATCAATTTAACTTAAAAATAGACAAATAAATAAAATATCCACATTTATTCTTATAAAAAAATAAAAGGGTGGATTTTAATGTTATATATATAATATCCCCACCCCCCTGCAGTTAATCACATCACTTAAATGATAAAAGAACTTACCAATACTAATACTCAAAATTATTTTATAAGATCATAGCTTAAAACCAAATTTCAACAATAATAAAAATAAAATGTCAGTATGATAGAAACTGACAGAAGACAATAAAATATACTAGAAAACAACAGAGATAGTAAAAAAAACATAAACAAGAAAAATTAAAACTTAAAACAGCACAGATTCTTCAGCGATATTACGTTAAAAAAATTAAATTAAAATAAAAAAGAAAATATCTAAAGTTTGTCCACAACTAACTGTGAATCATGTTGAAGAGATATTGCACAAGAAAGTTCTACAAGGGTTGGATAGTATTTTCCTGGCTATCTTGTAGTCCAGCGCAGCAGTGGAGCATGAGAATAGTCAGTGCTTGAAGACGTTCCTCACTTTTAACAACCAGATCAGACACAGATTCATCACTTGGCTCATCCTTTAGAAGAGCTTGGTGATTTTTACTCTCCAAGTCCATTGCATCCTTTAGTCTGTCCATCTAAAATAAAATGATAAAAAAATTGAGTGTCCTAAGTTTATTTACTGATTACTTTTTCACTGATTTTCTTTCTGACTTTCAATTTCAAAAATAATTTGTATAAAAACGTGATTATGAATCAAATATACATATATGAGGTGCAGCCATTTTGATTATTATATAAAACAAGTAAGGCGCGCTTCACATAAGTACGTGAGGTGATAATCGCCAGTTTCTGTATGATTAAGTAAAATTATTAAGTGTAATAGTTGCATATTCCTATTCTACACTTCAAGACCTTTAAATTGATGTATAAGCCATGGTAAATAAAAACTTTTTTTAGTCACCCGCCATATTGGCTGCCATCTTGAAAATATAAAGGGTGTTATTTTAATAGTTGCATATTCTTTTTCTACACTTCAAGACCTTTAAATTGATGTATAACATGCCATGGTAACTAAAAACCTTTTTTTAGTCACCCCCCATATTGGCCGGGCCGCCATCTTGGAAATATTAAGTGTAAAAACTCCAAAATGTGTCCAGTTGTCTCAAATGCCGAGATGCAAATTTGTGCCAAATTTTATGTTTCTAGCTATAGTAGTTAATGAATTGAAACAAGGACAGACAAACCTAAAACTGGCACTTTAATATTATTTCTACAGAAAATGATTATTTATTATACCTCAATGATTTTTTATTGTTAAAGCACAGTTAGATGATAATTTACTTAACCAAGATTAGCTCGGTTCTACATCCAAAGACATATCTGTATAACAGGAGGGGATCAGCCACTATATACACCTGCTTGAAGATTGTCATCAGTGTGAAACATGTATTACCTCCATAAGAATCGAAATCATCACAAGTATATGTATTACTAATGACGTTGGTTTCAGGCAAGGGTTTTGAGAATATGTAACCACTAGACTAAACCAATTATCTTTCTTACACATAAAACTGGTTTAACAGAAATTTTGCTTAAATCCAAATTTTATAGATTACTGGAGCTAATTGATCTCTAAGGTAAACATTGGAATGCAAGGTGCTTGGCACATCCCTAAAACCAATTCTTGACTTCTTCCTTTGTAATAGGCAACTAGTAAAATAAACAAGTTAGCTTAGAATGCTGTATAAACTGCTGACTTTAGCCAGCATGAGCCTACTCTGACACAGCTGATCAGCATAGAAAGCTGATGAAGCCAATGGACATTAAAAAATATCCCTTCTTTTTAGAATTAGCCAAGAGTGGGCGTTGGCCAGTAAGTAAGTTAAGATTAACTCTTGTTGTAGTTACTCAAGTGTTTATGGGATAAATATGAAGTTTTTCCAACAACTTTAAAAATTTCAATATAACAAAAGTCACATTTAAATTAAGCGATGATCAAATAAGTTTCTAACCACTTGATCAATCCTTGTCTTTCGCAGTTCAGGGGGAAGATCAGCAAAAAGAAGTTTCCCAGATGATTTGGCAACATCCATAACATTGTCATCATGTGGCCTAGAGAGGATTAACTCAACAGCTTGATCAACTTCAACCATGCCACAATCAACAGGTCCAAATAAACATCCTTCTACAAGTGATGCCTATAAAACAAACACACAAGTGGAAACTTAACATACANTTAATATTTGTGACATGTATACATTTTTTGTAACTTGAAAGACATTATACGTTTTCTGTGCCCTTTAATTTGCTTTACTATTTATATTAAATTAAGTCTTGTGATTAACAGTTGGTTTCAGGCAAGGGTTTTGAGAATATGTAACCACTAGACTAAACCAATTATCTTTCTTACACATAAAACTGGTTTAACAGAAATTTTGCTTAAATCCAAATTTTATAGATTACTGGAGCTAATTGATCTCTAAGGTAAACATTGGAATGCAAGGTGCTTGGCACATCCCTAAAACCAATTCTTGACTTCTTCCTTTGTAATAGGCAACTAGTAAAATAAACAAGTTAGCTTAGAATGCTGTATAAACTGCTGACTTTAGCCAGCATGAGCCTACTCTGACACAGCTGATCAGCATAGAAAGCTGATGAAGCCAATGGACATTAAAAAATATCCCTTCTTTTTAGAATTAGCCAAGAGTGGGCGTTGGCCAGTAAGTAAGTTAAGATTAACTCTTGTTGTAGTTACTCAAGTGTTTATGGGATAAATATGAAGTTTTTCCAACAACTTTAAAAATTTCAATATAACAAAAGTCACATTTAAATTAAGCGATGATCAAATAAGTTTCTAACCACTTGATCAATCCTTGTCTTTCGCAGTTCAGGGGGAAGATCAGCAAAAAGAAGTTTCCCAGATGATTTGGCAACATCCATAACATTGTCATCATGTGGCCTAGAGAGGATTAACTCAACAGCTTGATCAACTTCAACCATGCCACAATCAACAGGTCCAAATAAACATCCTTCTACAAGTGATGCCTATAAAACAAACACACAAGTGGAAACTTAACATACAATTTATTGACGGGATACTTAAGTGATAAATATAAATTGCTTATTCTACATTAAAAGATAATGATAAACACTTGTAACTACGTTTCCTAATTTTAAGTTAATATTTTGTAACCTCTTACATCTAAGTATAGCTTGCTTCTTTAAATAACTAAATCTTAAAAATATTTTGATTAACAGAGTTTGATTCTTGAAACGAAAAAGAAAGTATGAACACTTAAAAGTTATAAAAATATAAAATAGTTAAGATGACCATGGGCAGAATCATTAATGATTAGAGGGAGGCAAAGAGGTGTTATAAAAAATGAAAAACAAAAACAAAAAAAAACTGATAGTTTTTTGTACATAGAATTAGCACTGTAATCTTTAATATATAAAAGGAAAATCTCTGTACAAAGGGGATCTCACCAAAACCAAATCTAAACCGTGCTATTGATATGCCTTTGCGTAGGGCACGGTAAGGAAAGAAAAAAGAGCCCAAGATCGACATTTGATATCTGGAGGTGATAAGGTCTTTTGCTCTTCCTTTTGAGCGCCATGGACACCCAGTCCCCGGTTTTAACTTATTAAAAAGAAAGTACAGAGAAATTCGCTTATAACGAGCCTGGATACAGCAATATTCCGGGTATAACGATTGCAACCAATGCATTTGGCTGGTTTCCTAAATAACATGCAATGATTAAATTCGGATATAAAGATGACGGATATAACGATAATTCGGGTAAAGCGATCTCATTTTAGAATTAAAAATGGTCATGCCATTAGCCTTAAAATAAAATTTATTTGACTAATGTTATTTGTTTAATTGTTAATGTTATGTGATGTGAAGTGATTTATTTTATTGTAAATGAGAAAATATGACGAACCAAAAAGGTGATAATATATTACAATATTACAATTGGTACTTTATTTATGAAAGGCTACGCTTTTTATATATTTGGCGTGTTACTTTGACATCCATTGGCGTCTTTTTTTTTTTTAATTAAGTTTTTTTACTTATAATTTGTCTTTTTTTAATCCTATTTGTTAATACCTTGCATATTTGCACATTAACATTATTATTTCGTTCATCATATATTTTATATTGGTAACAACGATCTCGGATAAAACGATCTTTTTTACTAGGTCCCTTGAAGATCATTATAAGCGAATTTCACAGTATTCAATTAATTTTTAAAGGCAAAAACATTCAGTTGGATTGAGTTGTGTTATAAAAAGAATTAATAATTTGACTAATAATGCCCCATCATTTATCCAATTAAATTATTTATATATTTTTAAAAAAGTAAAGAAAATCCCCAACAAATACCTAACACATTAAAAAGAGCCAAAATCTAAACCCCCACCACCAAAAAAATCATCTTATCAAAGTAGCGATATCTACATTTTGGCCAAGTCAGCTCTTTTTTTTAGTCTATAACCTCACTTCACTCAAGCTTTTATGAGAAACACTACTCTTTAATTTTTATTGTTCAAGACTGACAGCCAGTTTTTAAATGAGAAATATAAATATAACAGACTTGGCCGCAATGGAGATATCTCTACTTTGAGAGGAGGTCAGGAACTTTTATCTCTTCTTGTGAGTTCTCTCCTTCCCATCATCCACTTAACTCCTATTTGAGTAAACATAATAGTGATGTTATATTATTATGCCATGTCTTAAGCAATACAAATAAAAGGGCCGTGTTGCTCATGAAAATAGGAGTGAAGTGAGGTTATAGACTAAAGAAAGAGCAGACTTGGACACAATGTAGATATCACTACTTTGGGAAAGGGTCTGTAACTTGGTCCTTTCATTGGGTATATCATTCCTTTTTGCTGGCTTCAGTGTCATGAGCGTTGTGTTGGTTTTATTACAAAACATTGAAAGGAGAAAAGCCATTGCATTTTCCCATTCCCGACGTAGTATTATTTACAACCAATATACAAGTACATGTAATATTTTTTTTTTAATGAAAAAATAAGAAAAAACACAGCCCTTAAGTACAAATTGAGGCCTTTTAAATGATATGCAACACAATGAAACATTTGTCAACAAAATGGCCACTTGACAAGGCACTCGGGAAAAAGTTTTCCCATGTTCTAAGCATATGAGATGAATTTATAAAATACCAGAAATAAAATCGGTCAATAATTGTGGTCGCTATTAGAGCTTAAAGTAAAAAATATTAATCAAATCTAGCTCCAACTAGGGGACAACCAATAGAGGTACTTGGATTGGCGCAGATAAAAAATATTAATAATATTAGTAAGATATAAAATAAACTAAATCAGAACAACAACAAAAGTAAAAAAAATAAAAAATAAAAAATACATAAAGTGGCCCAAGATAGAGAGTTGCTGTCATAAAGTATCCAAGAGGAAAAATAAATCTTTTTTTGGGTTATAGAAAAAAGTAATTATTTATAAAAACTGAAAAAACTCCTGCTTGTTTTTAAGCCTCTAAAAATGTTAAAATTTTCTTGTACAGGGACTTCAGTTACTTGAAAACTTAAGAAAAAAAAAATTAAAAAATTAGCAAAACTACCCTTATTTTTAATGATGGGTCAATCCATACGGACCGGTCCAGAGGTGGTTGCTCGACCATTTTAGAAAAAAATGATATTTTCCCTGTTGTTTCCCTCATATTTAAGGTGTTCAAAACAATGCTTAAAAAAATGTATCTTAAACCGTTTAGGTGTGGCGGCCATTTTTGATTTCCTTCGCACGCTAATTTTTGTGTTTGTGGGTATTTACGTCAACGCTCATATCTCCTAAACTATTTGTCCTAGAAGGCTGAAACAAAGCCAAATTAAAGGTAATTTCCCAGTGTTTAAATTAGGTTATGTCCATATTTCACCTAGTAATTTTTCTTCCATGGGGAAACTTTACCTGAAGTTGGATATCAAAATCAAGAAAATTTCACTTTTCGGCAATTTTTTTCTAAAGGAAGGAGTGATATATACAGCTTGATATTTTTTATGTGAATAGGCATATATCAGTACCATTACCCAAAAAAATATCAATGGTAAATTTTGAATACTTTTATTTTTTTATAAATTATTGAAAATTGAAATTTTTGAAAATTTGCATTTTTGGGCCTCTATATCTCCGATGGGGCTGGATCGAAAATTCTGAAATTTGCACAACTTACAGGGCTCTTGTAATAGGTCAACTGAAATAAAAAATCATTTAGTATATTTGGGTAGCAAAAAAGTTATGCACGCTCAAAAATGAAGAAAAAAGGCTATGTGATAAAGTCGTTTCTGCATGCTTTATGGCTGATCGACATTTTATTTTTTGATGTAAATTTGTTTTAGTTCCATTATTCAATTGATTTGGCATAGCCTGGATTTGTTAAATTCAAATATTTTTTTTTTTTTTTTTTTTTTTTTTTTCCCCTTTATTTTATATTTCAATTTTTACATTTACATTGTTTTAAATACATTAATTTAAATAATTTTATTTGTGATATTTATTTTTAATACAGGGTTATTTCCTACTATAAGACGAAGTGTCTTGTGGCGTAGGAAAGAGTAGGCTGATAGGCAATAATATGG
>KZ651197.1:656959-692454 GCA_001010745.2 Gerris buenoi
TTTTTTTTTTTTTTTTTTTTTTTTTTTTTTTTTTTTTTTTTTTTTTTTTTTTTTTTATAAGACTACAAACAAGAGATTAAAAATAGTGGAAAAAAATAAGGAGTGACACTAAAGGATTTGGAGGTTCTATAATGCGCCATTTCAATACAACGATAAAACTCGTAGTATTAAAATGGCGCCTGTACTATTTATTATAGAAAGTTGAAATAGGACTCAAATTGTGCAGAATTAAAATTAGGAATGAAGCCTGTGATTAGATTTTTGATATCTTGCTTAGATCCAGTATAATTTTAATTTTACTATTTTTCCTAACCTTAAAGGGCGGTAGAGCCTTAAGGCAGAAAAATTAAGATGACTGACCAACGTTTAACGAATGCCAGTAGAAATAAGCCCTAAAAGAGTGTTTTATGTGTTTCATGGTAGGCCAAGGAAAAGATGGGAAAGAGGTATCAATAAGGATCACACAGGAATTTATTATTCACTCCTAAGTCTCATTGAGGCAAAGGAGTTGATAATTCTCAAAAGGTAATAGCCATAAAGTGCCACTTTCTAGGCTGAAGAAAGCAAATAGTCAGTTTTCTTTTATCTTTAACTAGCTTTAACTTGTAAGGGGTAAATTAATACCAAGCTGCCCCATATATTAAATCAACAGTATAATGACATTTGAAAATTTAATTGTCGAAGGAAATCCATTGTACTTTAAGACAGCGACTGAGATAGCTAAACAATCCATACCAATAGTTAAAATTATTTTAATTGGATTTAATGATGCAATTATATTCTCGATGCAGGGATATTTTTGTTATCCTACAATATTATTAATTATTGGTAACGGTTACAAACAGTTAAATAACACTTAAAATTGGTTAACTCAGGGCTAAATACATCCTAAGTACTATTTCTACATTGGAAAAACCCTAAATTGCCCATTGTGTCTTCCAAAACCTTCGTATTTACTAAACACCACATTATAAGGGAAGTCAAGTGGAGCCTGTACCAGTGCGCTAGCATGACAGTCTTAGGTGTGCAGTGACTCTACTTACATCAGTCACCCCAAAGAATATAATGGCATTTTGAAAAAAATTAATTGAAATGAAACCATAAAATTAAGTATCAATTTTAAAATTATTATAAATGCAGCAGGTGTTTTCACCCTGTCCTCTATAAATATGTAATTTTCTTTGGATGATCCCTTATGATTATATTAAAATTTCATTCTCTTTTGGTCTTCAGGGATAAAAAAGTTTGAAAATAAAAATACTGTCTATTAACTTAAAACTTTTGGCTATTTCGCATCTTTAGGCCTTGAATTGTAAATCAAACCACATTTGTTTTTGGTTTTGGAGATTAAATAAAAATAAAATATTTGAGTAACATTTCTTAGTATAGTCAAGGAGTTACTTATTTTTATTTAATCTCCAAAACCAAAAACAAATGTGATTTTTGATTTACAATTCAAGGCCTGAAGATGCCCAGGTATGGGCGAAATATAGCCAAAAGTTTTAAGTTTAGAAAATATTTTTATTTTCAAACTTTTTTTTATCCTTGAAGACCAAAGTAGAATGAAATTTTAATATAAATATGTAGGTTGTACTTCAGAACTTAATGAAGTTAAAGGAAGTATTCAGAATAAATCTAATTTTTATTTGTAGTGGGGTGCAGTCCCTAGACTCTTACACTTTGTAGTAAGTGTAGGGTTAGTTCCAAGTTAAGTGATTTATTTAAAACTAAGATAAAAGTGTAGGCCTGGGAAATATTCTTAGCTAGAGGATAGTTATAATTTTTTATTTTATTTTATTTATTTTTTTATTTTTTATTTTTAGAGAAGACTAAAAAGAATACACCTAAGACCTACTTTTGAAACATCACAATGTTTAGAAAGAGCTCATTATATATTGAGACCAAAGCACAAGTGGCTCAAGCACTTAAAAAGTATAACTTAGAAAACAAAATTTTTGTGAGCTGTCAAAAGAAATAACAATATTCAGGACCCTCATAATTCAGAATAAAAAGGCTGAATAAACAAATAATGGGGCGGAGCAAGGAGCTTATTCTTAGTCAGGACTTTATAGAAGAAATAACTAAAAGACCAGCCTTTTAGAGGTAAGGGTGGGTTGACGGATTTACACAATGAAGGAAATGCCAAGGAAGCAATATAACTATAGGATGAGGGATATTCATACAGCAAGTTTTCATCCTTTAAAAAAATGATAATAATTATAAATAAATAATAATAATAATAATAAAAAAAAAAAAATAAAAAAACGGAGAAAATTATGAAAACACATACACCTCTTAACTTTTTGGATTTCCAATGATTTAAAAAAGCATAATAAAATAAATCCTAGTAAATCAGAATACCCTGAGTGTGTTAGTTTAAATTAATTTATGAGTTAGTTTATAAGTTCTGTTGTTAGTTAACCGAACCAATCTCCCAATTGATTTACCAAAGACAACACTTACACTTTTTTTAAGAAAACGAAACTTGGTATTCATCTTATTCATTATCAAGCCAGGCAACTGTTTAAACAACAATTTATTACTACAAAGAAAATGTACATTTATAATACAATCAGACTGAAATATTTCAGTATATTTAACACAAAATTAAACCTTACGATAAAAAAACAAGATATTAAAATTAACATTATTCAGTGGGAACGTAATGGACTATATAACACACAGAATAACACTTTAATGAAATTTAGTCTTATTATTTAGAAATTTAGTCTTATTCATGGTATTAAAAACAAGATTTAACTAAAAAGGGAATGAAACTAATAATTTCCAAGGAACACAATTTAAATTATAATTATTCCTTGACTGTCACAGGATCAAACTATTGCAGACTATTGATGTGTTGCATTCAGAACTCGTAAATTTAAGATTTAGGGAACAATAATAATAATTACCTACTCAAAAAGATCTTTGATTTGATATGCAGCATGACATATGATTTAAAAACCCCTCAACATTTGTGTTTTTGGTCATTTTGAAAATAATGTCACAGTATGCATATATTTGTTTCTCTACACACCAAGAATTTTAAAATGATACGCAACATACTAAGTAACTATAGAACATTTTTTCAACACCCTCATGTCAGCAATATTGGTTTTCAAAATGCATCAAAAAGAAGATTTTTGTAATAATTGTTACGTATTCCTTCCTCACTTAAGGTTTTTAAAATATGAGTACTGTATAATATGCCACGCTTCATAAAAACATTTTCTTCAGTTGTCCAGCTTATTGAAAATATCAAATGTGAAATTTTAATAATTACATATTTCTTTCCTACTCATTATGACTTTTAAAAGTATGGATAACATGTCATGCCGAATAATTTTTTTGTTATTTTTAGTCCGCCATATTAGCCGCTATCTTAAAACATTAGGATGAAATTTCCAAAATCTATACAGTTTTCATAAATGACAAGATGCACCTGTGTGCCAAATTTTGTTCAAATTGGTTAATTTTCATGCCAGCTTTTGTTAAACAAACAATCACACAAACTTTTAAAATCCCAAGTCTCTGAAATGAAGAACTCACAACACTCATTCAAAAGAAGACATAATATTTTTTTGCACAATATATGAGAAAATTAATATATCAATTGCACCATAAAAAGCCATAGCAACAATGAACTAAGAGTAGGTCTAAAACTAACTTAAGGTTAGCTTTTTGCAGGTAAAATATGCAGATGATTTCAGGCATGTCATAATTGACAACATAAAATCAAAAATATATAGGGTCATCCATTGAAATGAAATATTTTGGCAATTCAGTAATAAAAAATTTAATTTTAGTACACAAGCTGGTTTATGGTGCAGGCCTTCTATTTAAGAAAACAACACTTCTAGTCAGGGGACAGCATTAGCATCCTAAATTAAAAAAAATCTTATCACCATGGTTTATGATTTGATTAAAATACACTAATGATGAGTACCAGCAGTTTAATTATACTACCATCATACTACTGAGTAAACTTAATGACAAAGAATATATAATAGATAATATGAAAAATAAGGCAAGTATCAGAGAAAAGTAAATATAAAATGAAGGTGTGAAATGCAGCACTACGTCTACTAAGTGTTTAACTATAAATGCACAGACATAGTGAAGGACCATTGCACAGTAGGTAACACAAATGAAAATAAGCATATACTGCAACACTATTTCATTCAAACAATATCCTTATTTATATAAATACGGACAATACACAACTCTCATTTCATTTTCATTTGAATAATATATAAATTCATAAACATGATACTTCCTTAATCCTTATTCTTTAGGCAGCAAAGAATATCTCAAATAATAAATAATAACCCATACATATTAGAAATTATTTTGTCAAGATATATCCAATTAAATAAATGATGTAAATGAAACAACAAAGAACCCTATTTATTGATTTGGTAAATTCCATCAAATGTATGCAAATAAAATAAATATAATTTAGAAAATAATTTTTTTAAGACCTGCTGACCAACTATTTCTATTACTATTAACAGATATACTAATATATTAGTATACCATAACAGGTATACACTAATAAACCATAACAGGTATATACTAATATACCGTAACAGAGAGAAATAGAATATTTAGGCTGTGACCAAGCATGCTTTAAGTGTGGTTGAGAGTTTTTAAGAAGTATTAATAAATCAAGGGTGAATACCTTCCTAGAAGGTGAGGGTGAATGATTGGGGGATGGTGGGAGAGATGAAGACCCGTGATCAGAATGATGCGGAGGTGCCAAAGTTGATACAGAACCAGTTCTTTTTATTCCTCCAGCCATGCTAGCAAGAAGTGCACCTATACTGCCTTTAGGGCCAAATGTACCTGTGTCATTAACACATGCTTTGGATGAAGCATTCCCACTTTCACTTGGACTTCCCTTGCTTCCTGATTCACCAGATCCCTTGCTATCTCTTTCAACTTCCTCACCAATATCACCTTCGCCTTCAAATCTGTCAGTGCTATCATGAAGCACCTGTTACAAATGTTAAGTAATCTAATTAAAAAAAAAACAACAATTTAACAGCCTAAATATGTATTAGTAACGCCAGAACTTGGTAAAACCACTAATCTTAATTCCAAAAGTGTGAGCTAGAATTGTGATTATTTCCACAAAAAAATAAAATAATATATTAATGAAAAGAAAGTGAATTTCATTCTGTCCCCTATAATTAGCACAATAAAAATTATAATTGGTTTATGAGCTAACTAGACTAGTAGAAAAATATTTTATAACTTATTAGGAAAACATATTAATTAAAAAATACTCCTTACATGCATTGGTGAAGAATTATCAGGAGCTGTAGTGACTATTTCAGGCTGAGATTTGGTTCTTGCACATGGCTGACTAGCTTGACACTTAGGCGCACATTTTTTATGACAAGTCATAAGGCAACCTTGACACTGGAATGCATCTTTGAGCCAGATCTGGAAGAGAGAATAGAAATAGTTATTTTAGCAATTATGACGAGGGATTCATTTTTAAAGAAATAAAAGAGGGGAAAAACAGAGCAGGCAAGGCTATTCAAATTAAACTATTTAAGATATTGTAAACTATTTACTGACAAACCTTGACTAATGAATTTAAATTATTCCTGCAAGATATATGTGTATATAAATATACAGTGAAAGCCTGACATCATTTTCCCCCATTTAACACTTTTTTAAAGTCCTGTTGGATTTTGCCTGTATGTAAATAGACTACATTTTAGATTTTTTTAATCAAAATAATCGGAACCGTTTTTAGACATTCTCAAAATATTTTGGGGGTAGTGCCCCCAAATTTTGAGCTAAAATTAATTTCTCAATTTCTCCTCCAGGTATGATTTTTCTGAAAATGTATGGCAACGGCCCAGTAGTTTAGGCTCCACGTGTCTGCTCAGAAGACAAACAGGAATTTTTTTAAAATCGCTTTTTTGGACTCAATGAACCTCAATACCTGTAAATCCATCAAAATCTCAAAACCGAAGAATTTCCACGCTATTACAATACTTTCTCTTTACACGAGTAAGTAAAAAATAAATAAGGAAAAATATTAGGAAAAAAATGTATACCTTTTTAAAACAGAAGTTGCACTGTGTGACCTTAGTAAAATGAGTACGAATGAAGTCATGGGTAGCTATTATAGAGGGAAGGGCAGAGCCTGGGGTTGGTGGTGCACTATCAGGGGGAGGTGTTACTGTAACAGTTGCTACTGCTGAAACTGGAGTTGGAATAGACCCAGATGCAGTGAAACAGACTGACACCAAGACATCTCCATAACATAGGCAAGGCTCAAACCCATTCAATCCTCCCAGTTTCTCGCTCCAGCTAAACAAAATTTATAAAACTTTCCTTTAATAATCTTAAAAAGTTAAAATTATGAATTTTAATAAAATTAATAGCTAACTATAAGCTAACCAAAAGGCTAAACATATAATAGGTGATATTACATGGTATCGGTGGTATTGCATCTTAAATTAGGTTTTTGCTTTTTTTTTGTTTCTTTCATGAAATGACTAATTACTTCAATGTTTGCTAGTTTCTTATTTGTTTTAATCATGTCACTACTATTAAAATCAAAGAAGCAAGAAAATTGTATTAATTGACGTGCATTAAAGAATAAATAAAGTTTAAAGGCGATTTTACAAGCAGAAGTATTTCTCATTTTGAATTCATAGCAGGATTATAATAAATTCTTAGAAAATAAAGTTATTGAGTATATTCCTTAATCCATTGCCTGAACTTTATTTGGGGTAGCATTATTAAAGACAGTAATATGAGAACCTGTTTGCCATATTTGGGCTTGGTGGTAGTAATGAAAAGGTGTGAATTCGATTTCCAACCACTTCTGGTGAACAATGAGGAGCTATAGGAATGCTGATGTGACCTAGAAGTCGGTTTTTCTCTTCTCGGCTCCACAAACTCATATTAAGGTATCGGTGTTCTGGAAGAACTTGAAATTTGAATGTTTCATTAAACGTTACCACCTTAAAAAAACATAAAATAATAATAAAGTACAAATAATTAACAGTTTTTAATTTCCTTTTTCAGTTTTTAAGTTAAATGTTATAACTTCATTTGCCTGTGTGGTAAAAAATTTGTAATAAAGTTTTAATCCTCTTTCCCACTACCTAAAAAGCTGATATACTCACAGCTTGTATAAATTATTATACTTCAGATAACAATGCAAGATCAATAACACAGAAAATATAAAAAAAAAATAAATAAATAAAAATAGTTTAAAATAATAATAATAATTAAGTAAAAACTTAACAACCGCAATTGTAAAGAACTTTTTCAAAATGTGTTTTTAACAAAGTATCTAGGTATATAAATTATTAATTATGTCAGTGATTTTCACACTTTGACAAAATATAGATTAATATCCAGAATTCAAGTAACTAAGCGGAGATAACTAAGAAAAGTAAAGGGGCCTGGGTGAATAAATAGAGAAGATCGTCAACTCCACTTTTGTATGAGCATTGCTAAGGCTAGAGTGGAGGAGAACCACCTCCTAACAATTTAAAATAGATTGTGGCACCTCCCATAGAACCAGGGAAAAGAGGAACTAATTCTCCTATGTACCGGTAAAAATTCACTATGATGAACTAGCTACCTCCTGATCTTAAGACCTCCTGGCCTTAGACCACACGGCAATTAGAGTATTGTAGATTAAAAAGGTAGATTTGGGGACAAGTATTAGTTCCACTTTTTAATGAGTGAGAAATGGAGCGGTAACATCGGCGCACCAATGGCACAGGATAGCTATACTAGGTTTCAAAACTCGGTTTGTCACATTAAATCTTGTAATTTAATCTAACCTCACTTAGCTTTCAGTGGTCGTCCAGTAAATTCCATAATTGTACTGCCAAAATTTCTCCATATAAATCTGGAAATTTAGTCATTTACCGCCTAATACAAAAGGAAATATCTCTTCTCAAAATTTCAGAGCAATTGCTGATTTTGAAGATGGTGAAATATAGATTGCAAGATTGGCTCCTGGGAATTTAAAAAAAAGTGGGGAATCATTTTGGCTAATAATTTGGTGAAATTGTCATTGGAAATACATAATCAGAGCAAGTGTCAGCTTTCTAGGCAGTTTGAAAGTGGTCAAATTTAGAATTCTAATTAAAAGAGTGTAATTATGGAAAAATTTAAATAAACATGAAAATTGGCGGAATAATTTACATGCCATACACATGGAACTATAAAGATCCTGGAATAATAGATAAATAAGGTTATAAATAAACAATCAATACAAACAACAAATAGTCCAGGAGATAGCCTGCAAATACCACCACTCTCTAACTTTTTTTTTTTTTTTTTTTTTTCTTTTCCAAATGCCTGTTGCCAAGCTATGTTCCGCAGATGAACTTACCGCATACTCTTAAAAGGCACCAAAAAATTTACTTATACACAATATTCTAGCTTGATGTTAGTCAGACACTTTTTTGCATGCTATATCCTGGATTAAAACATTACTTTTTACAACTAATAATAAAAACTAACTTTTGAATAAGGAGCATCTTTTGAAGATTGCATCTGTGGCCTCGTAAAATCAAGCTCAGGCTCAGATGCAAGAGAAGGTCTGTTAATTGTATGCTCTGGACTACCTTTTAATGATCTTTTGGCTGGAGAATCTAAAAACAAATACAATTCCTTCATATTATAGAACTAGTTATAATGTTTTCATTCGTAATAATGTTATGTTGATTCTGTAGATATATTATGCATATCTTTTTTTACATATTGATTAAATATCCTTGATAAAGAGTTTCTTAGAGTATCCAAAAAATAATAAATAAATAATTATTTGATAATCAAAGCATTTTTTTGTGTCTTATGATTTGAAAAACAAGTAAAAATAGTATGTGATGCATTAGAGCAGGGAAAATAGGAGTAGTTTGCATTTGCTTCCGCAGTCTTAAGTGCAGCAGAACAGAGGTATGTGTCAAAAGACCGAGAGGCATTTGCTATGGTGTTAAAGGTACCCAAGTTCCATCAATAAATTAGTGGGAGAGAATTAGAAAACATTTTTAATGGAGAATTAGCTGAATTTGAGAGGGATAAATAGGAATTACACATAGAAGACGAAATTCGGATTAACCCTTTGACTGCGGGACCTTCCCCCTCTCCCACCCTAAGGGTTCTATCCAGGAGCGGAAGTATTGCGGGTCTGGAAAAAAGGAGGTCTGCAAACCAGCATAGCAGGAGTAAACGAGTGAAATGAAGTTGGGTCTATCTCTGAGGCGGCCACACAACTAAAGAACCTGTTTGAAGATATTCCATTATCCCCTCTCTTAAATAACGCTCACCTTTCCAAACAATTCGGTATCACCAAGGGATACCTTCCACCACTCAGTTGAAAATGCTAAATATCACCTGGTGATACCTCCGCAGTCAAAGGGTTAAGAAAATTATTGTACTGAAAATTCTCAAGGCAGACATTAGATGCCTTTCATAATGGTCACTCAGTTATTACAGTGGAGGGGTAAGTAACAAGTGGGTTGCTTGTCAAAACAATAAGGTGGGGTTTCAAGAAGTACCTGAGGAATGTCTTTAATAGACCTTGGGAAATGTTACATTTTTTAGACTTTGCTGGTCGATTTGAGGGATCCAATAGGTAGGGTTTAATTTATGCACAACAAAGAGGTGAAAATCCCAAAAATGAAGACAATAACATCGATGGTAATCTTAAGCAAGTTGAGGGGCGAGGTTAGGATGGATTGGGATTTCTGCGGCAATAGTATCAGATAATGGCCCTCAGCTAACCTCAAAGGAATTTAAAGGGGTACAAAACAGTACTATCCCATGACTAATAGTTTGGCTGAGAGAACAGTAGATTTTTAAGAGATGCTGTGAAAGTGGTAGAAAAGATAATAAGGATGCAAATCTTAAACATGTTCCTCTTAGTTACAGAAATACTCCGCACTAAACAATTGGACTGGCACCATCAGAAATGTTATCGGGACTGAGGTTATTAACAATACTAAACAATCTTCAACAAAACAGGAGAGAAACAGTTTAAGGCAAAATTTTGGAGCAGAAAGAAAATGAGATGAATGAATACTAATATGGGATGAGAAGAAGAGAGCAGGGATGTTTGAGGAGAGAGATAGTTATTAGTTTTTATGGGTAATGAAAGAAGATGATCATTGATTAAATTCATGAGCAAAAGTAATAAAAGAAAAAAACAGGAGAACTATCTTATATTACAGTACTAAGTTGAGAATATCAACTTTGTTAGAGGCAACGAGTGCTGCAGAAGAAAAGTACGCTCTACCTTAGGAGGGAGAAAATTGAATACTTTTTTTGACATTGTCAGCTAATGTAAATACATAAGAATTTAACTATCATGTTTGATTGTATCTTACAATTTCCTTAAAGTTTATTTAATAATTATCCATAAAGCTAAGGAAAAAAAATTGTGAATCTAACATACCTGAAGAGGAAGGGGGATTACTGCTATCACTATCTGTCTTTTCACCAGAACCTCGTCTATGCCTCAGACCTGGTTGATCACAGTTTTGCAGCTGAAAAAAAAAAAAAAAAAAAAACAATTCTGTTAATTAATATGGTCAATGACTTGTAAAAGAAAAAGTATTATTCTCATAAAAATCAAATTAAATTTATTGAAAGGAGAAAGGCTTGTTAATTTCTAATCAGGGAGAGTAATAGTTTAAAATTATTTATATTAACTAACTAAGGAAATTTAATTTGGGATAAGTCAAACACTGCTTAAAAGGAAATAAATTTAAACTAACAATACCTTATCGTCATTAAGTAAAATATTTTTAATTTTTCTTTCAACTCTAAAGACGTGTTTATTTAAGGAACTTTTAAGTATTTTGTTTAAAACTGACAGCGATGTTACTTCTTTTCCATTGATCATTACAACAATATCACCATTTTTAAATTCAACTCCATTAGAAGGCTGAACATTTTCAACTATTATTCCAACCTGCACAGAAATAAGCGAACATTGGGTAAAGATAATTTGTTAAAAGTTAAAAAAAAAAATAAATAAATAAATAAATAAGTGAGGAGTCAGAACTAAAGTAAATAAATACCTGGTATTTATCTGGAATAAATTCCTGTTTAAAAATAGGAGATAACACCTGAGCTTCTTGCTTTGATAAATTAATATCCACAGATAGATAGCTGGCTGTACCAGAATGTATCATTTCGATCCATGCCGTGCTATCTGTAAAATTGAAATACATAAAACACTTACGTGTCAACTACAATTTAAATTAATTAAAAAATTAAAATGTTGGTTGAGTGTATAAATATCTCTGGGTAACACTGTTGCAAGGCATAATAGCTCTATAATAACTAACTAAAAAAAAAAGACACTGACATTTTTCATCAACAAATTCTAAAATTTAGTTAATTTAAACACATAAATCGTTCTGTTGTACATTCTATAAAAAAATTAAAAATAAATAAATTAAATTAGATGGAATTTTAATTCAGTATCATTCATCAGACCAATACCAAAACATCGGATTGAGACAACACAGACAATCTTACTCATATTGATGACTCTGTATTTAAATTTCATGATATCTCATTTAATTGATTTTTTTAAACATTTAAAAAGTGTTCAATAGGTGGTTTTTAACTTTTTGTTCTTGATTTGTCAAAAAAAAAAATATTACTATCAATATATCAGAAACTAGATAATTCCTGTGAAAAAGGCTTATATCGTTAATTTGTATTTAAATGGACTACAATTAAGATTTTTATTATAAGAATCGTCAAAGCTATTTTCAAAAAATACATTTTTTTGGAGTATTTGGGGGGTAGTGCCTCCCCAAATTCGGAGCTAAAATTATACTTTTAAAACTATAATTCAGGGAATGATTTTTCTGAAAATGTATGGCAAACTTCGACTAATGGCCCAGTAGTTTAGGCTGCGATGAGAGACAAGTATTTTTTAAAAACCTCTTTTTTGGACTCATAGAACTTTTAATGTTCAAAATGTTTAAATCCCTCAAAATCTCTAAATTGAATTTTGACACCATCACAATATTTTCTCTTTATATGAGAAAATAATAATGTAACACAAATTATTCTCGAACTCTTTAGAATAAATAGACATTTGTAAGCTCATAGATCTTTGATAAAATTTTCCCCAAAATGCCTTATAGAGTCTCAAATTGTTTGAGATCCCAAACGGTGAATACTTAACAATAAAATGATAAGTACAAGTGTTTCTTGAGTTCATAATAAATAAATAAATATATATAAANTGGAGTTAGTAAATATTTATATTGCATCACTTTTTTTTATTGTTTATGTTACATTTTATTCTGATTGGTTCGCTCATTAGTAGGGGAAAGTTGTCTAAAACGGGGACGACGGGTCAAACGGGGACATCGTGTAGACTGTGTACTCTAAAAACACTATGTCCCCATTTGACCCGACGTCCCCGTTTTAGACAACTTTCCCCTATATATATTGTCGCAAAATTAATTACCTAAAGCCAGCTTGCAGAATACTAATTTAGCATCAGGTTCCATGAGACGAGAAGCTTCAAAGAGTGTGATCTCAAGCTTTCCTGGATGTGGCTCAGCTTCATTTAGTTCAGGCTCTGGCTTTACAAAAAATGGTTTGTATCTAATTTTATACTGAGGAAGAGTGTGCTTTCTTTTCACAGCTTTACGAATCTACAATAGTTAAATAAGAAAACATGAAAAAATAAACAACTCTATTCTAATTTCAAAACTAATTCATTGACAATACACATTTCAACATCTAAATCGTAACATTTAGTTAAAGTTTTATTTAAATTAACAATTAAATATTACTTATAAAATGAATAGATACAATTTATGTACAACATTCGATGAATCATTATCAATTTATTGAAATATTACTTTGATTTTAACATAAAATCACGTTAAAAACAATAAAAAATATTAACAATTAAGTTATTGGAACAAACCTGATGAGCGATAATATTGTTAATTTGAGGAAGAGATCTGCCTTGAAACTGAGATTCCACTGTAAGTTGAAGCATTGGGTCATCGTAGAAACTAAAACTCCAATGAGTGTAAGGAACTCTGGTAAATTTCAGTCTTGCTAATCCTTTTAACTCAGTCACTGCAACATGACAGTAGAAATGTCTTTGAGTGATAGTAAGCATCAAAATTGCATAATGGATAATTATTTCACAGTCCATATTGAAAAAACTAAAAGCTGAGTAATTAGTAAATAGCATATTAAAAAAAAAAAAAAAAAAAAAAAAAAACATTAGAATTGAAAAGGATAAAAGGATTATTGATGGAAATAATTCATCAGAATATCAAAATTAATTTTTCACACCATCACAATAATTTTTCTTTGTATACTATACGTATGTATATGAGAAAATAAAAATTAGAAAAACCTGTATACTATAATATTTCATGGGATATTTTAAAGGTGAAGAATATTAAAGCAGCGTACAGTCATTAAGTCATTAGGAATAGGAAAAACTAAAATTAAAAATTCAATCCGATAGAACTCGAACTATAATATACTAAACATTAATATACTATAATATATACTATAATATACTTGCACTAAACATTAAATATAACTACACAATAATACTTGGTCCAACATGGAATTTATGGTTAACAATATATTTTTACAGAAGCAGATACAACACTGCAACTGTATACCAGGTTGTAACGACATTACATACAGTGTAACAGTGAGCAAAGCCTTACTACTCGATGGAGATTTGGCTGAGAAAACAAAATATATAAAAAGTCTCTACTCTAATAAAACAAAAAGAACTTTCAATGCAACATATTTCAGGTGATACAAAGATTCAATTAAAAATATTTAGAGTTAAATAGGCAGACCACGGAAAACACTATAAAGGAAGATTTTAGTAAAGGCTAAAAGAAGGTAGCTGGAAAAGACGCTAGTTGTAATTAATATAATGATTCTCCAAAAATAAAATTTGAAATAATGAAATAAATTACGTTTTACAGTCAATGTTTTATACCTATTTTTCTTCTTAGCGAATTTTCGGAGAAAATTAAGCTATTGCAATGGCTTCAAAATTTTTGAAACATTTTTTCATGGAAATCCGTTTCAACCATTCTGAATCGATTCCTAAAATTTAACACTTTTTTAATGTATGTATGTATATACGTATGCATGTATGTATGTATGTATATATGTATGCATGTATGTATGTATGTATATATGTATGCATGTATGTATGTATGTATATATGTGTCACTCCAGACCATATCTCCCCTTAGGATGCACTTCAAAATTTCAAACAAATTTTAAAATGTCAATAATATCAAAAGAAAGGATGAGTTCGTTGGCCAGAATTTTTGGAGTTCATTTAGGGGTCAAATTTTGACCATATAGGGACAAAAATAGTATAAAAANGCAGGGTGGTTCCCTTACTACCAGTCGCTGTACTACTACTATACGCGTTATCTATCAACTCATCATGATTCATGATTATCTATTTTTTCAATATTCAATACGTATTTACTACTATACGCTCGCTTCAATGATAGAGCCACGCGATGCCTAGTATAAACAACTTGTATTGTCATCAGAAACATATAACTAGTGACAGTAGCAGCTTTCTAGGTAGTCAGAAAATAAATTAAAAAGGTAATACAAAATTTGTGCCTTACAAAAATGAAGAAGCATTTTTTAATGATTACAAGAGTTAGTTTAAAATAAAAAGCATTTAAAAAAAAAGACAAATAAACAAATTAAAATAAAAAAAAACAAAAAAAAAACAAAGCCTCCTTTTAGTAAATCAGACATGCAGGATTAGAGATCTAGTAGGCCAATGATCAGGGATGGATAGGGATGTAGTGTTCTGCAACGGGAAAACATACCAACCGGGGCGCCATATTATCTAATAAGTACCCCTCCCCCCAGCAATTAGAGGGTCTCCTCCCTGAAAACTCATTCTTTCTCACCTAATACAACCTATAATATAAGTAAACCAATAATATAAGTACAAATGTGATGGTAAAAAATATAACATTGTTTTTCATGTTTTATTTTATAATGCAATAACTAGAGCTACAATAAAATAGTGGTAAATGTGTGTTAGTGGTAAAATAAAATAGGCACCAAAAATTGCATGTCAATTCCAACGATACAAAGAACTATGAAATTGCTAAGCTAGAATACTTGCCTGCACTAATGAAAAAGTATAGTGATATGAGAAAGTTATATTCGAATTGTCAAAATAATTTTTCTTTTTTATAATCGGCTTAGTGGCAGTTTGGTAAATGTCCCGCCTTCCCGGTGACCCCATCCGTTCCTGCCAATTATTGTTAGAGTGTTATAATAAGTGTGTCCGTTTAAATCCGTATTAATAATTCTTAAAAAGTTTGTTGTTTTGATTGAGAGTGATTTAAGTGATTATTGATCCGAACTCTAGTAATAAATAACAAACTATTGTATTTTAAAGAAAAAATGTTGATTAAATATTTTGTCTATAACATAGTGAACTTTTATTTGAATTACATGCAATTTTTTATATTGGACTTGTCTTTGATAATTGTTTAAATACCAACAACTGGTATAGTTTAGTCTACCGTTCCCTTTTATACACACTGTGCTCATTTATTTACAAAACTTTTTAAGATACAAATTTAAATAATAAGAATTTTGAAAGCTATCAAGGTTAATCAAGACAGTGCTTATTTAGGTGACTATTATACTATTCCAGGGTACATTAGTTAGTAATAAATCTATTGAGCTGGGTAAACTTACAAGTATTGATATATTACAAGGTTGCACAAGAAACTCAGAACAATTATAAATACATTATTACAATACCTGTCAGAGAGATAAAAAAAAGGCAGTTGATAGCTGTAAAGAACTAAACAAATTAAAATTAATCTAATTTTCAAGATATTATTTCAAAGGAAAAACAAGTTAATGAATACTTGTTCCACATTATATTGAATTAAGTTACCTAATTAAAATTTGGCACACAACTATAAGGTGATGCAGATTCTACTGCAAGCTTCTTTCCTATGCTGCAAATAAAATGTGAAGTTAAAGCTAGATTTAAATTTCTAGAAGATTTGAAAGCATATTAATAAAGTTTAAAAAATGATCAATTTAATCACTACCGAAATAGTAACTTAAAACATTTGCTAAACAGTGAGAGTGCTTATAAAATATTTTTATACTTTCATTGATGTTATGGAAGTTAATAATATTTATGATAATAATTATATAATGTCATATTTACATAAAGATTGTGGAACTATTGAAACTTTGAACTACAGTATAACCCAGATTATCAAGACTATTGCGGACTAAGAGTCAAAAGAAGTTCATGATTTTTTTCCTTTTCAATAGGCTACATTGCTCCCGAGCAATTATCCCGGATAATTAGAGTTCTACTATAGATTAATACAGGTACCTGCCAAATGCATACTTAAGTTCTCTACAAGAAAATAAAACTTCATAATACAAGATGGATTTAAGTATTCAAAGCATACAAGTTTTAATACAAAGCCAAGTTATGGAAAAGACACAACGATCTGTAAACTAATGTTTAAAAAAAAAAAAAAAAAAAAAATCATTCCATGCACAAACCTTTAACAGAAACATGGGCTGCTTTAGAGAGTCTCATAGAAGCGTCTATAGACAGTTGGAAGCCCCCAGCATAATCTAAGTCCAAACAAAGCTCAACATCTTCGAGAAGTTTAGTCGAAGAGTCATAATTCAACGCTTTAACTTCGATACTATGAATGGCTGGTAGGTGACTACCCAGCTGAAGATCTCTTAGCTTTGAAAAGATTTGGAACACAAATAGTGCAAGTTAATACAACACCAAAGGGAGGGTTTAAATAAACATTGTTTATTTAAAATTAAATAACATGTATTTTATAAAAATAAAATTGTGTTGAATAAAATTAAAAAATAACCATAGGATAAATAAGATTAAAATCTACTGGTAATTACAATGGGTCGATATTAACCATAAATAAAAGCACTAAAAATTAATTGTTTAAAATCATAAGTCATGTGGACGTGGATATGTTTAGCATTATTGTTTGTTAAAACTCTGGTCAACTTTGTTTTGTTTAAAAATAATTAATACTTACAATAATCTTTTCAAATAACTTTCCAGTAGTTGTTCTTGTAAGAAGTTCTTCTAATTCTAATGTTAATCGGTGCCTCAACCATTTTCTTACCCTTTTCGTATTTCTACATTCTTGAAATAAAAATTGTAGTAAAGCATTAATTGCTCCAGCAGATTTTCCTTGAGATACCTGATCTTGAAAATTCTAAAATAAAAATAATATTTATTATTTCATCTTATTTTGGATATCTAAATAAAAAAGGCCAAGGAATCATGAATTTCATCATTATTTTCTTTCACTATTTATCTCTCAGTATTATTATTTGGCTCTAAATTATATTAAGTGCCCATTCAAATGATAAGAATAAGTATATAACACTAATTATTTCCCTAAAATTAGGTTGAAGTGTCACCTTTTTTTTAAAAAAAATGTTACTAATTAATTACCTCTGAAGACACTACAAATTATAAGAAAAAATCGGTCCGAGACAACTCAGACAAACTTTCTCATATACGAGTCCATAATTATTTAGCCCAGTGTTTTCCATTTATTAGTTTTCGTAAGTACATTTAATTATTATTGAAAATTTCATCAAAATTGATCATAAAAATAACTTCTCCTGGGCAGGGAATCGAACCCGGGCTCTCTCCGTCTGCGTTTTAAGCTATTTTCTCAGGAACTAGATTTTTCCCGAGGAAAACGGAATTCTTCTTTAAATGGACTACATTTTAGAATATTTTAATCAAAATCGTCGGAACCGTTTTTGAGAAATAAGTTTTTTTCACGTTTTTTCAAAGTTTTTGGGGGGTAGCGCCCGCAAAATTGGGGCTAAAATTCATTTCTCGATTTCGCCTCAGGGTATGATTTTTCTGAATGTGTATGCCAAATTTTGTCAAAATCGGACCAGAAGTTTAGGCTCCACGCCTCTGCACAGACGTGCTGAAAAAAAACCACTTTTTTGGACTCAGGGGACCTCAAAACGTGTAAATCCATCAATATCTCAAAATCGAATTTTCGCGCCATCACAATACTTTCTCTTTATATGAGAAAGTAAAAAGGGGACAACTTACAACTTAGCAAAATTAATTTATTGTACACTAGTTACCATCTAGGTAGTACTCTTTAAATTAAACAGTAGTATGGATTTAAATGTAAGGGTATAATAGCTTTCACTATATGAAAGCTATTGTAAGGAAAATAAATAATGGAAAAATAAGTTAAATTTTTTATAAATAAATAAATTATTAGGTATAAGCATTATTATTCTTCTACTAAATAAATAATATTTAAATAATAATTAGATTTCCCGAATAAAAGCTTTCATAAGGTTTTTATTGAAAAAAGTAATACCACAACTTTTAATGCACTCAATGAGACCGTTTTTTGATCACTCATTTATTAGAATTTGATAATTTTTGTTATAAATGGCAGGGGGAGGGGATTTTTTGGAACTAGAGAAGAGTCATTATTTGCGCAAAAAAACATATGTTTGTACAACATCAATATCTTAAGCCATTTGCGAGATATTCGTCTTTGAAAGTAAAAATAAAAATTTCAAAAATACAACTCTATTTATTCAAAATACGTTTTTTTTTTTTTTTTTTTTTTTTTTTTTTTAAATTTACTTTAACAGGTGTTAAAAGAGTCCACCGTTTACCTTCTTAGTGATACACTTCCTGTGACCCCACAGATAAAAGTCTAACAGATTAATGTCTGGGGATTGAAAACAAGACAGCTGCCATCATGATGTATTATTTAGTCAATATTCAAGGCACACTAGTGAATTGCACTTTGTGCATCGATACAGCTATTGATAACGGCTAGAGAAGTGGAAACTAGGTGTGCAATGCTTGCAATATTGAGCTGAGCGAGCATTTTAATCATATTTATTTATTTATTTTTTTTTCACTTGTTTCAATTTTACCAATAAAATGACCCCTCATAAATGAAAATATGACAAAATTTAACATAACAACAATACTCAATAACAACTGTACTCTTAAAGAGCTTTCCAATGACATGCATCTTGAAGAGCATACACTATTTTAACGATTTATACCTTTTGAAGAGCATACACTATTTTAGCGGATCGGTTCAGCCGTTCAGGAGAAAACTTTTGTACCCTGTACCCCGTACCCCCTTGTATCAATTTGGACCATTTCAGAATTATACCTTCCTGCTATTGGTCACTATAAACGTGCCAAATTTTGTGTGGAAGGGCTCAGCCGTTCAGGAGAAAACTTTTTTACCCTGTACCTCGTACCCCTGTGTACCGATGTGGACCATTTCAGATTTATACCATCCTGTGGTTGGTCACCACGACCGTACCGAATTTTGTGCGGAAGGGCTCAGCCGTTCAGGAGAAACCTTTTGTACACCCTACCCCGTACCCATGTGTACCAATTTAGACTATTTCAGATTTATACCTTCCTGTGGTTGGGTTCTCTGACCGTGCCGAATTTTGTGCGGATCAGTTCAGCCGTTCAGGAGAAAACGTTTGTACCCTGTACCTCGTACCCCTGTGTACCGATTTGGACCATTTCAGATTTATACCTTCCTGTGGTTTGTCACTATGAACGTGCAGAATTTTGTGCGGATCGGTTTAGCCGTTCAGGAGGAGTATGCATCCGAAAAAATGCAAAGTGTAGTATAAGAGCTTCGCTTCGCACAGCTCAATAATGATTCTTCTCTAGTTTGAAGTCAAAATATTCCCAGCTTTACAATAATACAGGGTAAAAAATATGTAGGATTTAATTCATCACAAAGAACATAGCACAGACCCTCTAGGAACTAGGTTCAAACTAGTACTGAATTTTGAATTTCTCACCTTCGAAAACCCAACTACTTTAATTTTCAATTAGATATCTTCAACTGTTTTAAAATTATTGTGTTTTTTAAAATTTGATTTCACGTTTAACACCCTGTATCTCTTTAATGACCAACACATACATTGACTTAATCTTTTTTCTTTTGATCCCTAGTATCACCTGTTGCTCCACGATGCGATGGATAAGTTATGGGACACCTTGTATTGAGTGAGAGAAAGTAATGCAATGAAACTTCTTTTAACGGAAACTTCAGAATCAAGAACCTTTCTCTAACATGAACTTTTTAAAATTCACCTTGAGATCAAGTGAAAGTGGACACTCAATTAACTCAGTAAAACTTCCCTTTAAAATTAACTCCCTATAATAAAGACCAGTCCCTGTTATAATTTATTTTTGGAGAAACATCTATTGTACACTTGTTACAGCTAAAGCAGAATTATTTTCTGTAGTTCCAAAAATTATTTCATTGCCTAAAGGTAATATCTTGACAAAAAATATTTCTCAGAAAATTTAGTACTACCCCTTAACGCATTTTATAAAAATTTTATAGTCAACAAATAACAACACAATAATAAACATAGAGATGTTTAGAATATGTATTTATAAATCTGATTCCTTTTCTCCTCACTAATGTTTTTCCAAACAGAGGACACAGAATTACAATTTTATTATATTCCCTACAGGCGTCCACTACAGAGAAGTCTCACAGTAATATACGTGGTGTGATCAAAAAGTATCCAACGTTAATTTTTATTGGCCAAACAAAGGAAGCTGTGGGGGCAAACTTGGTGTTCGGTTGCAGGCATGCCTAGTATGAATGCTCATTTTTTTTTGTAAGTCTCCAACATGAGTCAGTCGGCAGTAGGCTATTAATTTAGTGTACCAGTGCGAGTGAGTGTCATTGGATTTTTCTTTCTAACAAAATGACAGAACAATGTTACTGCATCAAATTTTGTTTTAAGCTTGGTTATTTTCAAATGGACCAATCTGCAAGATTTAACAATTGTTTGGGGACGAAGCAATGGACACCACACAAATAAAGGAGTGGCACAACAGCTTCAAAGATGGCCGCTCAATTGTTAGTAATTATGACACAAACTTTGCTGAGATCCTCCTGAGGGCAAAGTCGTCAGTCAAAATGAATTGAATGGACCCAAAACTAATGTTCACTTCGCCTACAAGTTCTCTGATTGTCAATCAGCGATTCTGCATCACCAAGTTCCTTACTTGTTCAATAACGGCCTCATTTCAGGATGCTGCCAGACCATGCATGGAGAGTGAAGCACACGCCATGGATAAGCGGTCATCTTTGAAGTGGTTGTACTACACCTTTATTTGTGTTGTGCCCATCACTTCATTCCCAAACACTTGTTAAATCTAGCAGATTGTTTCCATTTGAGAATCGCCAAACTTAAAACAAAATTTGATGCAGTAACGCTGTTAAACTTTTTCTGTCATTTTGTCAGGAAGAAAAGTGCGATGACACTCACTCGCACTGTCACACTAATTAATAGCCTACCGTCGACAGACTCGTGTTGCAGATGCACAAAAAAATGAGCATTTACACAGGGATGCCTGTAACCGCACACCAAGCCCCACCCCCACAGCTTCCTTTGTTTGACCAATAAAAATTAAGGTCAGATACTTTTTGATCACACCACGTAAAATGCAATAGGTTTCTCACTTACCTTAGGTAAAACAAAGGGCTCCCGGACAGGCTTGTTTTCTGGTCCAACGAATGGTTGGTTCATAATGTAGACATTGAATAGATACCATTGTACAGCCAAAGTAAGACATACCCCCACAATTATTGATGCAATAAAAAGTAACAGCAGAAGCACAATATCCATTCTTATACACAAAAACTCATGACTGAAATTTGCTGCAAAAAAAATAAAAATAAAATAATAATAATAATAAATAAATAAAAAATAACCAATAGGCACTAAATAAATTAAACAGTACCAAAAAAGCAATTAAGTTTTAAAAAGGTATGAACTAAATTAGGGAAATAAATTATATTGTTAAGGCACAATAAATCTTCTTAAATGTTTAGGATGTAAATAGGACCACAAAAGTCTCAATATAAATAGAAGAAACTTGTTCAATTGGATCTCTTTAAATTGACCTCTAAAAATAGAATTTTCTGTTCCCCAGAAAAAAATTATTTTTATCTCAAAATTTTGTAAGAAGTCAACTCAAACTATTTCATGAGGGTAAACAAGCCATTCAGTTAGTTCTATGAGTAATTTTTCCTTGAATTTTTCTCATTGTGTCTATAATCAGAAATTACATCTCAGGTAGCTTTTTGTTTATTTTTATTTTATAATTTTTATAATGAGGTTATTATACCCCATTATTATTTGGATAGCTCATTTAATTTTAGAGTTTTGTTTTATTTTCAACACGCCTATTTTAAAAAAGGATTATCTTCTCTTTTTTCAGTCTTGCTACATGCACACAATACTTCCTTTCATCCGGACAGTCCACTCTCCCTTAATCCAATATGTTTATAACACTATTTTTCTAATCTTTATCTGAGTGTTTTACTTATATAATCCAAATCAGGCCAGTAATAATTAATAGTAAATTATAGATTTTTTTTTTTTTTTTTTTTTTTAAAAAGACCACCTCTAAATGTAAAATCTAAGTTACATATAAAAATATATTTGAAACAACACCAAAATTTATTTGAATCTAATTGTAAAAATAATAATTTTTCAGGATTGGGAATATCCTAAATAAGGGATAAAACATCACCTTTAAAAAAATTGCAACTTTAATCACCCCTGAAGACATCTATTTATAAAATGATAATAGTATAAAGTAACTGGTTATATTATAAAATTTAATAGAGATACTAAGCACAAAACAGGCTATTTTAGAATCTACACAATTTAAAGATGCTGTAAAAAAAAAAAAAAAAAAAAAAAAAAATCTGCCGCCTTAGCTTTAGAATAAGGTTGCCTAGCAACCCACTGATTTCACCAGACTGCACTTCGAATTTTTAGATTTATAGAAGAGATTAAGTCCATTTCGTCTTTAAAATTTATTAATGAAGGAATAACTAATAATAACACATAGGCAAGAGTGATTGTGTCTCGTTGTCATAATAGTGATAAGAATAGAATAAAATTATGGATTTCTGGCTTAGCAACCGTATTCTACAGCTGCTTCAATCAGCTAATTAGTGTAGGGAGAGTCCAAAAAATGCTAAGGAGTAGGGTTGCAATATAAAAAAGGTTGGGAAACTCTGCTTTAGAATACTGTTCCCAGGCCCACAACACACTTTTATGATGTATATTTTTTTAGCTCTGGCGCACAGAAGAAATTTCTGTCACGCATAAAACAACATTAAAAATAATAAACAAAACCAAAATAAACAAGTATCTAATATATTAAAAATAAAAACCAAAATAAACAAGTATCTAATATATTAGGTACCAGAAGTAAAGGTACAGGACATATAGTAGCTGATAGTCTGGAACAGGCAAGTGAGGCAAGGCCATGGAACACTTTTAAATGTCATGGTAAGAAGTTAGAATATGATGGGGGGTCATTAGGTTTTCATTTATAGTACAACATTTTGATGAATAGTTAGGCTGAAGTTTCAATAAATGACATGTAAAATGTGAAGCTCTTAAATATCGTGTCGTGAAATTAGAATTTTATAGGAGGTAGATCGGGTTTTCACTTGTATTCGTGCCCCACTTTGAGGTTAGGTGATAAAATCCCGTATATTAAATTAAAAACCTTAATTTTGTGTACCCTTGAATTTTCAATAGCCACTCCGCACTGCTTCACGGTGCTCCGCTCATTTTCTGGAGAAAAACAACCCTCCTGTATATAAACCAGGTAGAGGTAAAACTCGAAAAAATTTCTGAGGCACGTAAAATCCGACTTAGCCCTAAACTTTATATAAAATAATATCAGAGCTCCAAGAGGACCAAAGGGTAATCAAAATAGATTAATATTTCATAATTTCACATCTAAAGATCCATCTACTACACCAATTATTAAACAAGTGTATACACTGTTTTCCTCCACTTCATGAGAAAAGCATTAAATCTGAATTAGTGTTTCAGTTCAATGCCCAAAACAAATGCATGATTCAATTGTTTATAATAGATTTTTTTTTTTTTTTTTTTTTTTTTTTTTTTTTTTTTTTTTTTTGTAATCTTATCACTATATTGACAAAGGGACAAAAATACTCTTGTAATAAACTTTGAAGACAACTGTGTATAGTCTCTGATACAAATATATATATCTAAATTTTCACTAAAAGTGTAATCTAGTCAACACAGTGTGTTGCGGGTTTGCTTGCCGTATTCCAAAGCTTAGCTAAGAAGGAAAGTAGCAATACTCATATAAACAAACATGATATTTAATATAATAATTAATTCCTAAGCAATCCATCACAAAAGTTTAACATCAAATAACTCCTTGACGGAATTAATTAAAACCAACAACTGTAGGTAAGCCACTGTGTTATTATGTAACAACAATTTTACTACACTTAATATGACCAACACCAACAAAGAAAAGTTACTTTATATTAGTCTTAGCTTAGATTACTCTTTTTTTAATTTACTCTTTTTTGGGAGGAATTACTTGCTAAAATTACAAACAAGCTTCCTTACAACTGACGAACAAAATGTTCGTCAGTGATAAAAAAGTAAGATGGTAAATGTTATAATCTTAATGTCATAACTTTAATTTGATTAGGATCAATTAACTTAGTTGACTTCTTGCCGAAAGTACAATATGATACTATTATCTAACACGTAATATAAGAAGAACGACTGGATTCTAGTGGAAATTATAAAAGAAATAAAATATTTACAGAACTACAGTTACACAGTCATATTTCCCTGTTTTATTAAACCATTCAATTTGCGTATAAGGCTATCAATGAGGGTTAAACATTTTTTTCAATTTAATTAACAACAAGCTAACATATCATTGCCATATTATACTTTATAAAACTTAAAACCAAAACATACTAACCTTTTCATGAAATTTCTACCAAACTTGGTGATAACATTACTTCACTCTACTAATACTCATTCATAATTTTAATTTTGTTTAGTCATATTAAATTCGTACCAGACCTAAATTTTTAAAACATAGCCGAAAACCGCGAGGAAAAAACTCGGAATCTAAGCTTGAAGCTTGGTCCCTTCAGCTTGAAATGGAAATCTGTCAACTTTTCTGTCACTTATTAAAATTTTCACAACAGCATTTTCTTTGTAGGTACCAGATTCATTCACTTTATCATTCAAAAAGCTTAAAGAAGTCATGCTGGTTAGTTAGTAACATAACATTTATTATTCTTTTTGTAGTTGGTATAGACATTTATACGCTTTTCTTTAAGAATATAAATTAAATATTGTCAAATAAGTATATAATATATATTTTATTATATTTTCTGTTCCAAAAACTTGAATTTTTAATCCCTTGTTGAAATGTAGTAAAAACATGCTTAGGTCGAAAAAATAAATAACGTGAATGAATCTGGATCTTGATTTTGATTCTTTAATATTAAAATTAAAAATAATAACACTTGCACTTGCTTTGCTTGTACGTATTGTGATGTGAATGAATGTATTTGTATCGTATAATATTTATAACGAATAAATTTGAATCTGAATCTGGGAAATTTGGAAACGGAGAAAGTAATATGTAATTTAGTGACGATTCAAGATCTAATTTATAAATGTTGATATGTTTAATTAAATCTTAAGCTTGCCTTCAACATTATCTTCCATGAATAAATCAAATGAAAGGTAAGTTATGAGGATTTTATGTTTGTTTTTTTACATTTAATGAAACTTTATACCCATTATAATATAAACAGTAGAATTTTGCTGCCAAGCAATTATTGACTGTTTATTGCAGTATATCTTCGGTTTCGATGGATGTACATTTATCCATCGCCTCCTCTGTTGACCTCTCTTCATTATTATGTGATTTTTGCCATCCAGTCTTACATCTAGTAATACATTCGAATGCGTTGTTGGGCGACCTTTACAAGATCTGTGAAACTAAAATTCGTTATGCTGTTACAGCCTTAATGTCAAAACATATCTATCAAACATAGTATCCTCTGGGTTTCTTTTCTATTTCTTTTGTGGATTCTACAGGACATTTACTTATTCTGTTATCTTTTACTGTCCCACTGGCATGAAACCCTTTTTCTCGTAAAATACACATCAGCTGGTAACCGGAAAAAAAATTATAAACAAATAAATAATGACTTAAAGGACCAGTAATCAGTTCAAGCTTTTGGAGCACCACACCGGTGCCTAATGGCTGTTCTACTAAAACTTGACTGCTTGTGTCTTTGCCTCAATAGGTAAAACTGAGGAATACGGTGCTGTGAGGGGAAGAGGTTAGAAAAGTGGGTGCAGGCCTTACTGGAATGTATTATTTTGACAAAGGGATATCAACTCTCCTATGTACAATCATGCATATAATATAATCACTCAAATATATATAAATCATACAAATGTACTGTTTGACAAAGGGATATAATCTCTTGCTGCCAAGGGATTCTCGACCGCACTGTGTATCTCAGTTCAACCCATCAATATAGAGAGAAGTTGTAACAATCTGGACCACACATTACCCAGAGCTTGTAGCCAAATCTAATGGATTTGGCTCGGATAAATTGTTTTATAGAATGATAACCATAATACTTAATCATCTCATTTATCGATAGTTTTTTTTTTTTTTTAATATCCCATTTCTGTTCATGATGGGACAAATTTTAAAAGATTTATTATTTTTATTGTGTTTAGCCATGTCATTGTTTTGAAAATTTAAATCAGATTTTAGCTTGATTTACCTACTTTTCAAAATAGCCTCTTTTACTAAATTTACCTCTAGATCTTCGTCTTCCAACCAATAATCTCTCTCACTAGTCAAAGTGTGATACCTGGATAAATCTAAAATCCCAATAAAAGTTTTTATTTCATCTCCACTAAGCACAAATTCATGTTTATTTATTTTTTTTACGTTACAGTATAACGTACAGTTTCTTCGACAACGACATCAAACAACTCAGGAGTAAACATTTCTTGACATATTTCTACTGGAGATTTATTTTTTAGAGCATGTTTTTGTAAGATTGCTATTGTTAGAACTTACCTTCAACCAACTAGGTCCATCAATTTTCTGTTTTTTCCTTGATGTAGTGTCTATTTTTTCACTTTGTGCACTTCCAGTTTTAGCAATGTCATCCCTCTTGACTTCAGGTAGTATAGCATTATCTTCTTCTTCCACCATAATTTCAGTTGTTCCAGCTATATCACTATCTTATCGGATTTCTTAATTCATCTTCATTGATAAATTCTTCACCTGTTAGCTCGTCAACTTTTGGAGAAATAATAAGCAAAAAATCTTTGCTTAAATAAAAGTGTTACAGTGTTTTCTTATGGCCTCATTAACAAATTAGAACTAAGAATTAAAATTGCTATGACAGAGCTCAATTAGCAAAAGCACTATTAAGTTTGATTCCCTAAAGGCAGAGTGGATTTTTATTGCCTGCCTCCCTCCCTCTTTAAAACTAATTTAATTTATGTGAATTCTTTAGGCATTGACATGCATTTTAAATTTCTTAATTTAAAGACATATCAGTCACACATTGGGTACTTTTCTAGCTCAATTCTAGTGTCTATGCTTGAAATCTGCAGCTCTTTAGTTATGGTAGAAACTTATTTCGCTAATAATTAAGATCAGTGTTATGTTGTTTATGATAGGTGAATATTATCCTCTGTCACAACTCAATTGGTATGAGTGCTGATCTAGGATATAAGAAGTCCAATGTTCAATTCTTAGGAACAGGGTACATTTGTATATCCTTTCGTCTTAAATACTAATATGATTTCTGTCAATATCTGAAAAAATTACATTAAGAAAGTTCAGAAAACTTATGTTTAATTTGAACAATAATTTCAGTGATGTTTCCAGTCCACGTGGTTCTTTTAGCAGCACCTTGGACTCAGTGGAATTTACTAATCCTAACTTAAGTGATGTCACGGAGGAGAATTTGGAAAAAATTAAAGGAGATGCAATTGGAGACACTCTTTACAGTGAGAGGGGTGTCTTGAAAATTTTAATTAAACTGAATCAGGTGTTTATTTATAAGTATCAATGTGTTGTACTTTATAAGTAATGTATTTATTTAGCTACTTTTTAAATTAAGTTGAAACTTTTAATGATAATATGTTCAATTCGTGCATCTAGTTATATTGTTAAAAATGAAGAAGCATTGGGTCTTTTATTTAAAGTTATTGAAACTAGACTGGAAAATAAGTCAAGGATCAAAATGATTATATAATTATTTATTAAGTATGCATTTTTTTGGTTATGGTAGGCTATAAATGAGATTTATGTGTGGCTTGTTCATAAGAACATTGTTCAGAAGCTGGTTATTTATTTGTTGTATTTTTTTTTTTACGTCCTAATCAACAGCTGGGGTTATTACAAGATGATGCGGGACCCGGACACTTTACTCATCTACATTGATGAGATCATCAGTGTGAAATATGTACCACATTTCTGGTGTTTAAACTCACCAGAGGCGAGGGAGCTAACCAGTTAGCTGCATCCGCCCCTGGTTATTTTATTATTTTTTTTTTTTTTTATATTTATAAATATGTATATACAAAGCCTTTAAACTCTTAGAAAATTTCAGGTTTTTACTGAAGAATGGAACGATACTTTAGAATCAGAGCTCTGTCTTTTATGGGACATGACTCTGGATAAAGATGTTGTCAATTTTATTATGAAACAAAATTTTATTAATCTTTCAACTGAAATAATTAAATTTACTGACAATATTAGATTAACAGTAAGTATGATTTAGTGCTTAGTTTTTTAATAATTGTTAAAATTAAGAATTAAAACACTACTATAAAATAAAAAAGTGCTGTTTAATTTTTTAAATGAACTATTTATATGTTATGTATTATTTTAATTGCGTATGCTACTAACATGTTACTAATGTTAATTTTAGTACGAGTTATGGCTAATTTATAATTATTATATTTTAGGAAATCTTAGTGGGGATCCAAGGGAATATGTGCTGTGTTGAAGAAGTAAGAGTCAACTTTCCAGCATCTAGCTTAGATGTATTATTATCTTTGTTTGAGACAAAGACTGATGCATTAACTCTTATCCAAGTAGTGAGGCTTATGCACTCAGTATCTTGGGACCTTCAGTCTCGTAACGCAGAAGGCCACTGGCTTGATAATGAGACTACTATAAGTAGACTATCTTCTCATCTTAATTTTATCCTCGCTAGTTCCACCAATGGTAAACCAATGTATAAGATTATTATTTGCATGTTATTGTTCATGTATTAGTATGAACTTGTATGACCTCAAATCTCTGTTTCATTAAACAAGTTATCCCTGTAGTGGCTGCTGTAACCAGTTTATTAGTTTATAAGTTTAGATCAATTTTGTGTTAGTAAATTTCAGTAAATTTTTATTATTGGGTTGTTTCCTAATTTTTATTATTGGGTTGTTTCCTACTTGATCAGGATCAGAGTTGTTGACATGAAAGTGACATATTCTGTCATCTTTGTCAGTCCTGATCTAGTTGTAGAGAGGAAACTTCTTTTAAAGAAAGATTAGGTATAAATATAAAACAGAAGTGATATCTTTAAAATGTACAAAACTATTCCAGTAAAAAGTTTCCGAATTCTTATCCTGCCAGATAAAACATTTATTTGTCTCTATATAGTTAAGTTTAACCAATCTATTATTTGTCAAACCAATATAGCGGAGCAAATAAAACAAATTTACATGAAAAAAAGTCCACTGTCAATTAGCCTTAAAGTAGGCAGAAACTACTTTTTCTAGTGGCGTTTTTCTTGATTTTTAAGCTCGAATAACTTTTTTTCTTCCTCAATGTACAAAATGATTTTTTATTTTGATTGACCTAATAAATTAACACTGTAAATTTTACACATTTCATAATTTTATCTCCAGCCATTTTAGAGATATAGAGGCCTTAAATTGGCAAATTAAAAATAAAAAAAAACTTTTGAAACATTTATAAACATTATAATATGCAAGCATTACCAATGATATTTTTTTGGGTTATGCGACTGATATCTAACTATCGACAGAAAAATATCTAGTTGTATATATCACTCCTTTCTTCATAAAAAAAGTCTTAAAAGTGAAATTTTCTTGATTTTGATATTCAATTTAGGTCATGGCTTTTCATGGAAGAAAAAGTACCCGACTAAATATGGACATGATCTAAATTGAAACAATAGGGAATTGTCTTTAATGTGGTTTTATTTCAGCCTTCTTCAGGGCAAATTGTTTAGGAAATACATATGAGCGTTGACGTAAATTCTCCCAAACTCAAAAATTAGCGTGAGGAGGAAATCAAAATGCCTACCTCACTCAAACGTGTTTTTTTTCCAAATATTGTTTAGAACACCTCAAGCATTAGGGAAACAACAGGGAAAATATAATTTTTTCTAAAATGGTCAAGCAACCAGCTAAATATTTTATTTTTGGACCTTTTCGTATGGATTGACCCTGTTGCTAACCAGGGTCTATCATGTTAATAATTATATTTTATTTCAATTTCTTTCTTATGAATTTAGAGTAGCAGGATAACGCTAAGATGTTTTAAAAACCTTTCACTCATGAAATTAATATTTTTCACTCATTTATTTTAACAATCCTTCTTTAAACATGGTTAGCTGATAAATTAATTTTCTATTAAATAAATCAATGTATTATTATTAAAATTTTCTATTATATATACAATTTAATAGTTGTTCTTTTTGCCATTTTTTTTTTTAATTTATTGATTCCAGATGAGTTGCTTATGAGCTCACTGGAACTGGTGGATACACTCTGTAGGATTCATGCTTGTGACAAGGATTATAGCTTCTACTTTGCTAACTCAGGTATGTAAATCTCTTTACTGAGTTTAACTCTTTTTCAACCACTTATGGGTCTTTAGATTAGATGTAGTATGTAGGTCCCGAAAAAAACCTTACCGCGGGAATAGGGCCAAGATTCCAGACCCCCTTCAAAACAGCCAGCCTATCAAACTTGTGGTATCTACATTGTATCCACGTCTGCTCTTTCTCCACTCCTACTTTCATAAGCAACTGTGCTCTTTCATGTAACTGAATCCATTATAACTTCCAGGCATATAACACACTTGGCTGCAATGTTGATATTTCTGGTCGATAGGCTAGCTTTTATGGGAGGGAGACTGGAACTTTTTCCTTTTCTTCTGTTTCTGTACATCCTATTACACAAGTACCTCTTATGTGACTACACACGATACTGATTTTTTATACCTTAATCAGAAACCGGCCAAATGTTTTGCAATTAAATAAAAGAGGAGTGTTGCTCATGAAAGAAGGAGTGAAGTGAGGGAAAGAAAGAGATGACTAGACCACAATGTAGATATCACTACTTTGATAGCCTGACTTTTTTTGGGCAGGGATCTGGAACTCCCATTTTCCCAGTCCATTTTCACGGTTGTTTTTAGTAGGGATATGATTCCTTTTTACTGGCCCCCATGTACACAATAAACTGATGAAGAATAACACGGGTATAGAGTGTTTTAATGAACTGAGTTTTTTACGATTTGAAAATTCTTCCAACATATTAATTGATGAAAACATGGCATCACTCACATTAGATTGGGCTTCTATGTACCTTCTAAATTCTCGAAGATAATGTAGAGCTTCCGACGATGTAGGAATTGGCACCTCATCACTATCATGGTCCTCCTCTACGTCAGATGCTTCCGTATGCCCTCTGTCCAGAACTTGCTCTAAAATGTCCTTGTCCGAGATCTCTCCACAAACTTCTATATTCTCGTCCATAGTAACATATTCCTCAAAAGTTACTCCAACGCTGTCGTCCCATGCTTCAGGCTGAAGAACATCTTCTTCGGGAAATTCACCTCCTTCAATTATTGGGACAAATCCTGCCTTTTTAAAGCAGTTTGCAATTGTTGTTTGGGTCACTTGAGACCATGCATTCTGACACATTCGTGCTGCGTCGAGAACACTAATTTTCGTGTTCTTATTTTTGTCAGTAATGTTCCCTGACAAAAGGTTTTCTACCACCAGACGCCTGTAGAAGTGTTTAAAATTTTTTATCACACCCAAGTTCAGTGGTTGCTTTACTGATGTCTTATTCAGAAAATTACTTGAACGTTTTCCATACGTGGCACAGAAGTATGGGCCATGCAGTTGTCGACAAACACAAGAATATTTCTCTTCTTTTTCCGGAACGACTTGTCCAATCTTATGAGCCAATCTTTAAAAATGTCTGAAGTCATCCATGCTTTTTTATTTGACGCATACTCCACTGGTTTTGACTTCACATTCTTAAAGCACCTCGGATTTGCTGATTTTCCTATCATCAAGGGGGGTAGCTTTTCACTGCCATCCATATTGGCCCCAAGCAGAAAGGTGACTCTCTCCTTGCTGTTTTTACCTCCACTGCAAGGTTCTCCCCTGAATGTTAAAGTTTTGTCAGGAGTACATTTAAAAAACAATCCCGTTTCGTCTACGTTGAAAATGTTTTTGGCCGGTGTTTCCTTAATAATCGTTAGAAGCTGTTCCTTCCACAAATTTGCCGCATCTCGATCCACACTAGCACTTTCACCACACACTGTTTTAAAAGAGATGACGTTTCTCTCTTTAAATCCATCTAGCCAACCGGTGCTAGCTTTAAATTTAGTTTTCTTCAAGCTTGCAGAAAACTCTGCTGCTTTAGCACGAACAAGGGTGCCACTTAACGGTATTTTTTTGTCCCTCGCTTGTTTAAACCATTTTAACACGCACTCGTCGACGTCTGGATAGTCTGGTTCTCTCAGTCTTTTCCTTTCATTGACTTTTCCAATTGACGCGGCACTTAAAATTTTTTCCTTGTTTTTTAAAAATTTTGATAAAGTGTTGGGTGGGATCACGTACTCCTTTGCAATATCACGCTTCTTCTTTACGCCTTTTTCGACCTCGCGTATGACAGCGACTTTATCCGCAAAAGATAACGCCTTGTATTGACCACGCGAATTACCAGACATGGTCACTGGACACGCACTATGAATCAAAACTAATGATTCTAAAAAAAGACTAAAGAGTCAAATGAATAAATAAAAATGAACATTCAACGTTTGAAATTGACTAAGTGACAGAATGAAGTTCACTAGACAACTGAGTGGTTAAGGTTTAACCATCACTGCGGCCTGTGGCTTAACGAGGTTTCCACAGGTACAGGTACGCCCACGCCCGCACTCGCACGCGGGGATTTACCCAGACTGACAAAAACCCTTGACAATGACCTCTAATTCTTAAATGCAGGTAACATTTCCATTTTAAAAACTTTCATATACATTTTTATTTTGGGAAAAATATTCAAAAACTTCGAATTAAGGAAGTAAAACTTTGAATTAATCACGAACTTTTACATTGATTTTGATAAAAAAAAGTCAAGGGACCAACTCAAATATTCGAATTAACGAATATTTCGAATTATTGACGTTCGAATTATCCAAGTTCCACTGTACCAGTGTATCATGACAACATGTAATTTAAAGATTTTTTTATACCTCAGAATAGACAACATAGAACTGAAAGATAGTATAAATAACTCATCACTAAATCCTTAATGACCAAGTGTATAATAATTACTTCTATTTTTTTTTTTTTTAATTATAAGAGTTCCAGTAAGCACCTGCAAATTAGTGTATTTTAGGTGTGTTTGTGCTTTTTATAAATTAGGTGTGATTCTTATGAATATGTTTTTATGTATATTGTCAATTTTTTTTTTTGCTAAGCTTTCTGTTATACTGATCAATGAATAATAATTTAAAATTAGTATAATTCATAAAAAAAAACAAGTTTAATTAGGAGCAAATACTATGTTTTATTTTTTATTTATGGTTTGATTATGGTATATTTATCATTATTAAATCCTTTATATTAACTTCACTTTTGTGCCTGGGTGGGTGTCTGGCGTCAAAATCTTTGGAAGGCTAGTTAACCCTCTTCTACTTTGTAGCATCTCTAAGTGTACACCAATTATCTGCTACATAATTAATAAAAAAAAAATAAAAGAAATGTTGGTTCAAGAAAAAGTTAACTAATTAATTAGTGTATATTTTAAATTGATATAGAAATTTTGTAATGATAAATGTTAAATGTGTTAATGTTAAGAAATAACTCACGTAATTTTATTAACAAGTTTATTTGGTTTTAATCCAAGGTTCACATGAAGTTTCAATGATTGTCTAGTTGCTTCCTCAGGCACATATATATAACATTTTTTTATATGACCGTTATTTATAATTTATACAATGTAATTTAATTTAAACCAGTTTATAATTATTTTTAAATGAATCCTTAATTTTGTAACAGAGAATCAGGAAAATTTGAAATTAAAACGCTTTGTTAATATCATGATAGCAGATACGAGATAAGATCCAATTTGCGAGATAAGATAAGCAAATTGCACACTAAAAGACGTGTGAGACCAGAAGCTTCCGTTTTCGAGATATTTTCCACCCATCGAGATGTAAAATTTGTTGTCCGCCATGTTGGCTTGTGTAAAAAGTTTAATGTAAAATTTTAAATTTCAATTTTCTTGGAAGATTGTCCTGCTGCCGTTAAAAACGGCCAAAATTGGTACCGGCGTAATTACCTGAGGTGTGATGTACGAGAAAAAGTTCGTCAGTTGAGCTTTTCAATCTTATTCATTGGAATCAAGATTTCATTTGAGAGCAAAGGCGCTCCAGTTTCTTCTTGAAGAATTTATATAATTAAAATTTAAATTTATGACGAAATTTGTAACGTATGTACTATGGTACATGAGAATTTTAATTTAATTAACTTATTAACCATTTCACTGCGATAAGCAGAAATTCTATAAAAAAAAGAGGAAATTTGAATTTAGTTAAAAAAAAAATTTTATATTTAAAAAATCGACATAACCTCAGTCTCTCTTCCAGATTTCAATGAATTTTATGTAAGATATTAATCTTCCATTATCAATCAAATTATTATATTTTGTAAGTCCAAGGAAAATAGGAAAGGATTCATTTATTATTTTATTAATTCAATCATTAATTTATTTTTATATCAACTTATGTTTTATTGAACACGGAGAATTATTTAAGAAACCATATTTTAAAATCTTAAAAATGTAATTTATTAATTTGTTTAACTTCAATTAATTTAAAAAAAAAAAGTAAAAGCCTAATGACTCTACCGCTAAAGATATATAAAAAAAAAGGAAAACCATTTACTGTGATAACTAATTAATAAAATTTATTAATTAAAAAATGTTTAAACATTTTTTTTTTATTACTCAACTCCCTTATTTATTTGTTGTTTTATTTAAATTTAACATTTTTTTTTATGAGCTTCCAAATTTACCAAGAGGAAACCACATAAATTGTACGCCCTTGTACAGGGACTTCTAAAAAATTAACGTCGACGCCACAACTTATTCAATCGAGCTGAAACTTGGCACATAGACTCTCTACCAATACAAAAAATTTTTAACAAATTAATTAATTAATT
>KZ651197.1:714190-726794 GCA_001010745.2 Gerris buenoi
CGTAATTTTGAGTTAGCGATCGACGCTTTTGATCGGCTGCTAGCGGGAACGGAGGTAAGTGACAATCTCAATTTGACCGCACAGTTTAGTGTATTGGAGAATAATTTCCAAGCCCTAAAAGTGCTCGATGAACAAATGTTCGACCTGTTGAGTGAGGCCGAGGGCGCAACCGCCGCCACTTTGGGCGAAGAATTGGCCACACAGGACGAATTCCTTTTTAAATTTGAGGGCAAAAGGGTTCAGTTCAATAAAATTATTAAAGCCGATAGTTTAAGAGAAGGATCTCAAGGATCAAATAAGGAAAGTGGGGCCTCTTCAACCTCTGTGAAACTCCCCCGTTTAGAGGTTAGAAAGTTTACTGGGGAAGTTAAAGACTGGATCCCCTTTTGGACCAGCTTCAGGAGAATCCATGAGGATAATAACTTGGACCCGGGGGATAAATTGGGTTATTTAAGGTCAGCCACCATCCCCGCCTCTAGAGCTCGAGCCATTGTGGATAGTTTTCCAGCCTGTAGGGCAAATTATATGAAGGTAGTGGATTCGCTAAAGGCTAGGTTTGGCCGTGAAGACCTTCTAGTGGAAGTATATGTACGAGACATGTTGTCATTGGTGCTGAATAATATGAGGTCAGAATGCCTGCCAGTGGTCGACCTATATGATAGGCTTCAATGCCAGTTGAGGGCACTAGAGACGCTTGGCGTTACCTCAGATTTGTGTGCTGCCATGCTGTTCCCCTTAGTGGAATCAAGCCTACCAGAGGAGCTATTAAGGGCCTGGCAACGTAGTAGCGTACGGCTGGCTACAGGGGAAAAGGAGGGAGAAGACACTTCTGTCAAAACTACTTGCCAGCGGAAGCTAGAACAATTAATGCGGTTTGTTCGTTCTGAGGTCGAAAACGAAGAAAGAGTTAATTTGGCTATGGCCGGCTTTAGCATCAGTGGGGCACCAACCCCCACTAGTCATTCACAGCCTCTTTGTACGGCGGCCGGGCTGTTGGCAGCTGACACAAGACATGCTGTCAGAGAGACCTGCTTTTTCTGTGAAGGTGTGCACAGTAACTCCGAGTGTTTCAAGGCACAGAAAATGACATATTCGGCTAAAATAGAGATGGCCAAAGCTAAGGGGGCTTGCTTCTATTGCTTAAGACCCCGCCATAAAGATAATGGTCGGTGTAAGTAACGTGGATTTTGTCCAATGTGCAACAAGAGACATTTGGTCATTATGTGTCCGCAGGTAGTCCCTAGGGAGACTGTGAAACCGACGGACCCTCGGGGCAGTCTTAGATCAAACCCAGACAACAGAAGATCTAACTCTTCGAAAGAGCTGTTTAGGCCCCCGGCCGGAAGTAAAGGTCCAAGCGTGGACAAGGCTTTAGCCAGTTCGAGTGGAAATGTATTCCTACAGACCCTCTGGATTGTGATTAGAGCCCCGCAAGGAGAACATCGGAGAGTCAGAGCGCTGATCGACACCGGTTCGTCGAGATCTTACATTTTGAAGTCAACAGTGTCGGAGACCGGCTTTCCACCAGTTAATCAAGAGGTTGTGAACCATGGACTGTTCGGAGGTGGAGCCTCAGGTAATATTAAACACAATATTTATAGGATTTATCTGGCCAGTTTGGACTACACCTTTCTCTGTAATCTAGAGGCTCTAGATCAAGAGAAGATTTGTGGGTTTCTTCCCCGAATAGGTCAAGGCCCTTGGCTTGATGAATTAGTAGAGGCAGGTATAACACTCTCAGACACCTCGTTTGTTGACGGGCCAATTGAAGTTCTGCTAGGCGCCGATGTGGCGGGAAAGCTCTTTACTGGGCGACTGAGGAGTGTCAGTTCAGGCCTTGTGGCCATGGAGACCTGCTTAGGTTGGGTTTTGATGGGGAAGGTGCCTAGAGAGGCTGCCCCTCCTACTAACTTGGCTAGCTCTGCTATGTCTATGTTATGTCAAGATTTTGATATGGCCGAGTTGTGGTCGTTAGATGTGCTAGGCATTGAAGAGCCCGCTACACATAAAAATAGGTTACAGAAGCAAGAAGCCGCTCAGCGGCACTTTGTAGAAACTTGCGTTCTTAATGAAGAGGGACGATATGAAGTTTCTTTCCCCTGGGTGGATGATCACCCCTCGTTAGGTTCTAATTGGGAACTAGCAAATGCACGGCTTAGGGCTACTCAGAAGAGGCTCCGCCGCATGAATCTTTTAGCTGATTATAGTCAAATTTTCGTGGAGTGGGTTAAGGAAGGAGTTATTGAAGTGGTGCATCAGGAGGAAAATCAGGAGGTCACGTCCCACTACCTTCCTCATAGACCTGTTGTCAAGGAAGGCAGCACGACACCCCTGAGACCTGTTTTTGATGCTTCAGCCTGTGAGAAGGGTTTTCCTTCGTTGAATGATTGTTTGGATAAGGGAGTGAATTTAATCGACCTCATCCCTGATGCTGTAGCTCGCTTTAGGCAGAAAAGAATAGGGATTATAGCCGATATCCGAAGAGCCTTTTTGCAAATATCTGTTAATCCGAGGGAACGAGATCTACTTAGATTCTTATGGGAAGATGAGGCAGGCCAGGTCATAATTTATCGACATTGTCGAGTTGTATTCGGATTGACTTGTAGCCCCTTTTGGCTGGGAGCTGTTATTAAGCGCCACTTGGCCGCTATTGCTCATCGAGATGGTATGCACCCCTCTTCTATATGTGACACTTGGGTCCTAGAATTGCTGACTAAGTGTTTTTATGTTGACAATTGTGTGGTGAGTCTGGACGATATGGCTCAAGTGGAGACTTTTAAGGCGCAAGCTAGTGCTGTTATGGCAGAGGGAAGGTTTGACCTGAGAGCGTGGGAGCACTCACTACAAGCGCCGGAGGTAGATGTCCAGACAACTCATGTGCTGGGACTCGTTTGGTCGAAGACAGCAGACACGCTAGGTGTGCAGGTACCCCCTAGCATAAAACACGCTTACATTACAAAACGAGTTATATTGTCGCTAGCTCAGAGTGGATTCGCTAAAGGCTAGGTTTGGCCGTGAAGACCTTCTAGTGGAAGTATATGTACGAGACATGTTGTCATTGGTGCTGAATAATATGNTTAGGTGTAACTGCAGATCAGTGCAATAACAAAGACATCACATTTGTTTCCTTATTTTATAATCAGAGTTATAATCATGCGCAGTATTCTTTAGCTGTATATGAATATATATTATAGAGAAAAGCATGAACTAATTTTTTCTTCGTCCTTATAGAAAAATATATCTTCAAAATTAAATGTACTCTGCAATATCTTATCGGGACGAATAACTTAGAAAATTATAAAAAATAATTACAAATTGAAAATTATGAAAATAAATTATAATTAAATGTAATAAATTAGGAGGTTGTGTGTTCAGTTTCTACCTGCCTCTATGGAATTCGCTTTTATATTCGTCTTATAGTCACAGCTTCCCTTGAAGAATAAAATTAATCCGTTTCAGTTTCTTGTTACAATTTCAATTTAACGTTTGGTAGTGGAATAAAATCATTTAGTCTTCTTATCTCCTTAAATTCTCGAGTAATTAAACTTTAGTGACATAAAATGAATTATTTAATGTTACTTCTATATCTATAGAATATGTTTCAATCTAGATCCGTCGAAGAGACTGCTTCAGATATTGTGAATCCCCCGTCGTTTCGAACTTTTTACAGGGAGCATTCTCAAGGTAATGACTCATAATGATTCATAGCATCTCTAACGCAGACTTCTTCTCTTTGAGATATAGATTTATTAATAATACTTAGTATAAAGATCAGTTAAATTAGAAATTCGTTCGTTTTATTCTCATATAACTTAACCAGGTCAATGAAGGCAAAGACAAAAAACAAATAGAGGTTGAGTATGTTATTCTATTTTATTAAATATCGAACAACAATAAATCAATTTAATTTATTTATGAAAAATCAAAATAATCCGCTATTTTTAGACGGCTAGGACTTTAAGGTGAGAAATTTCCTTCGGTCTGAACTGCGAAGACGTCATCAACATCTTCCAACATCTGTTTTAATTGGAAGACGCTCCTCGCCCTCTCCCTATGCTGCTCTTATTTCAATCATAAAACTACCGAATGATTCCTGGACGGCTCATTTCACGTAATAATAACATTCTATGACCGTTCACTATATCTTTGTGAGTGATTATTTTTTATGTGGATACCTGAAAGAAAAAGTGATTGCTAACAAACCCCGAACCATTCCAGCATTGAAAGAGGCCATCCGAATCAGAGAAACCATCATCGCGATTCCTAATTCTTAAGGAAATATTGCCTATTTAAGAAGAATTTTTCCCTGAGAGTCACCAAGTGCGTTTATCGCGAAGGATTTGCCTGATGTGATTTTTCATACATTAATTTCAATAATTTTTCATTTAAATTGCATTGATTATTGTTTGTCAACATTTTTAATAAAATGACATTTGTATGCTGATTTAACCAATTATAATTATTACCACTTCTTGGAAACGCTAAAATAAAATTATCGTATTTGGTATGATGATTTCTTTAATAAAATTTATATCTGCCAAGCTGGGATTCTCTGAAATTTGAATCTAAATGGAAAAATTGGGGAGAAGTAAAAAAGAAAAGGAATTATTGAGCCTCGACAGATCTTTTTAAGTTAATAAAAAAGGACTTCTCAGGGAAAGGCCTTCTCCTTAGGATGTAGCCATATAATGCTAAGAAAGATAATTTTTTTCCTTCATAGGAATGAGATTTTTTTGTTTCTCCTGTTTTCAATTACTTATTAGGAATTATTTGATCCAAGGGGAGGGGGATATACAATGAAGGGAAGAGGGATTTAGGAAACACTAACATAACTGTTTCTTGACCAATTGTTTATAAACCCAAAAACTTAAAAAAATAATACAGTCTTTAGAGAACCATAGGAATCAAGCTAGTATAATATAATAAATTAATTATATTACTAAATTAGGAAATTGTTCCTTGTAGTATTCAATTCATTCATGACCCAATGAGGCGTTGAATTAATGCAAAAGAGGGATTTTAATTCCTTAATAGACTCAACTACTCCAGAATTAAACTATGTAATTATTTTCTAATCTTATGTTAGAAATAATAATTTTAGAGTTTTCAGATTAATNAAAATTGTTCAGTCAATTTTGACATAATATATTTTTTTGACATAAAAGTTAGCCTATTTAAGATTCATTCCTAAAAGCCAATTCTTTATGTTTATATTTTCCGATAAAGTCTATATTTTTGTTTATATGTTCCTTAAATGTAAATGTTAAAGTTAAAATATGCCACTGTATGTGTTTTTTAAAATGGTAGGGAATATTTTAATTTTAAATGTTCAGAAAACATATCTTATCAATAACTTGTTTACAATATTTTGGTTAGTGCTTCTTTTATAAAAATTATGAATGGTCGATATTCAGTTCCTATACATCGAGACACAATCTTTTCCCTAAGAAAGAAGAAACAATAAAACTTAAATCGCAGTGACAATAAAGCAAAGATTATCATTTGAAGGCTTTAGCCTAAGGCTCTATAAAATAAGGAAGGGTCCCGTTGGAAACGATTTGGCATGAAGAATTTAGGCACTTAATAACCGTACAAACCCCCCAAAGACATAATTCTGACATGACACCAAATGACACCGAGGCTGTTAAGAAACAATAAAGAGAGTACATGCAGAAAGGAAAAAAAAGTGAGGTGGAGGGGGGATGAAAGTAAAGTCAGAATTAATTAATGACAGTCGAGGGTGAGGGCTCGGCCAAAAGAATGAGCCAGAAACAAAGAATGATGAGAAATTCTCCAGCCCATACATCTCCCGCCAATATTCCTCTCCTGCATTTTTTCCCTTCTTTTCTTAACAATTTTTCTCCCTCCTTTTGTAGTATTCAATTCATTCATGACCCAATGAGGCGTTGAATTAATGCAAAAGAGGGATTTTAATTCCTTAATAGACTCAACTACTCCAGAATTAAACTATGTAATTATTTTCTAATCTTATGTTAGAAATAATAATTTTAGAGTTTTCAGATTAATTCTTTTTTCATGAATTAAAAAATATTTATATAAATTTAATTAATTAACTGTTTACCTTGGCTTAATTTTTCCTTTTAAAAAGTGTGTAGCGACGAGCAACAGTTATATTCTCAGATCCATATTACACGCGATTCCTTGTTTTACCGAAAGATCTTTGGAAATATTAGTTTCCGGAATGATTCCAAAAGGTGTTTGCCCTCATCTGCAATGGAAATAATGTGAGTTTGGAGTCCCTCGTGCCAGATGGAAATATCTTTTCTCTTTACCTTCTTCTATCTTCCTGTTAACGAGCTTATATTGCTTTTAGCAATTCCGTTATATACTCTTTATAAAATGAAGCCTAGATATATAAATTAAAGAAGAAGAAGAAGAAAAAAAAACTTGTAATTTGATGAGGTATGTAGTAAAACTGGAGAAGATTGCAAAGGCTCGTGTGCGATATAGTCGGCCGTTTCTTCCGTGAAATATGACCGCCAGATTCGCGGCGAAATTTATACCTCGAATTTACAGCATAGTCCACGGAAACTACAATTAATGTTTAAGAAATAATGAAAAAAAGAGACTTAACAGTTCGGAATGGTATTCCGTATAATATAATTTTTTTTCAATTATTATTATTATAACTTCCAAAACTGAAACCAGAAGTATTTTCTCTATTTACCTATATAAGATTAGATTGTTTTATTTGTAGTAACTTAAAAAAAAAATGATTTTATATTAACTAGCCCAAATGGCGCGGTAGTGCTCTGGTATTACCTTTTAAAAATCCCCCCTCTTTCATATATAATCCCCCGTCTATAATCTATATAAATTAATATAAATTATATAAATATATATAAATTATATAGTTATATTCNACTTAATGATTTAAAACCTACTAAGAATTTGACCTTATCCTCTTCCAGTTCGTGTTTAAAGCTTGTTTTTACTTTCTAATATTCTTGATATACATATTATACCTAAAAAAAGAGAAAGTATTGTGATGACATCAAAATTCAATTTTGAGATTTTGACGGATTTACACGTTTAAAAGTCCCTTAGGTGTGCAAAAAGGATGTTTTTTTTTTAAAAAAAAAAAAATATATATATATATAACAAAAACAGTATACAGGCATAAGTCCAGAATCTGAAAGAGCTCCCTTATCAAAGAACTGTTCAATCAACTCGTAGATGAAGGCAATTGATATTTTAGCCTTGTAGAATTCTTGAATGTAACTTGCAGCTTGTCCTAATGAAACTGCACAGTAATTTAGTGCAAAGAATGCTCTGGAAAATATCAGAAACAAGATAGTTAATATGTTTAAAAAAAAAAAATTGAATATATTAATAAATACAATTTTATCTCCAGTAGGGACGAAAAGTAACTTTTCAGGCCATATTTATAGGTAATAATGTGGGTCTTTTCATCAGCGTCTGTAATACAGGAGGAGGGTGGTTCAAGTTCCGGGGCTGGAGTCTATTTTTCTCTGTCTGCCTCCCAGTGTTAATAGTAATTATAATTTGATTTAAATTAATTAATGATTAATAATGCTAATATCCTAGCTTACTTGAATATTTGTGAAGGACGGATCGTTCTATCATGTAGCATAAAGTAAGCGCCTGAAAAAAAGCCGGAAGCATACATGATGTAAAGTAATCCATTTGATACTCCATAAGCAATAGAGTACCAAACAGACTGGCGTTTAGCTTCCCTGCAAATTATCAATACAACAATAATCAGTAAACTGTATACAAAATCTGCTAGAATAATATTGTTTTCTAATTTAATTTTTTTTTCTTTTATCCAGGTTACAACTGTCTAGAAAAGAGCATAGAGTCCTATAGTGGGTGATGTGAGGACTAACTGAGATTTAAAAATTAATCTAAGCATTGCGTGGCTCTATCATTGAAGCTAGCGTATAATAATAGATAAGTATTGAATATTTAAAAATAGATAATCATAAATCATAATGAGTTGATAGATAAAGAGTATGATCGTAGTACAGCGGCTAGTAGTAAGGGAACCACCCTTCAGTCTTACTATTCCTCTAACCACACGTCTCCTTTTCAATGATCTATGTACTTGAGTTTTCAAAGAGAAGAATAAATTTTAAAGTAAATAAAAAAGTTTTTACTGTGAGACTAAAGTTTATGAGGTATATATATTTAATTTCTACTTAATGTGTAGAACTTCAGTACATTCCTTGTAAGAAAAATTAACATACTTGTAAGGTAGCTTAAGATTTTCAGAATATTTTTCCAAAAACAGTTTTTCTTTTCCAAGAGCTTGAACTGTTTTTAGACTCCGAATAGCTTCTGATGAAACCTGAAAATGAATAATTAATAATGATATTAATCAATAATTACTCAATAACACTCGAGGTTTTTTGCATTTGGTTGGAAATTGGCCCAAACCGACTGGGATTATCCGAGAAATTAAAAAATAAAAATCTTTTTACCACAAGCATATTTTTAAAAACAATGAATACCTTTTATGCTTTCTCACATAAAAAGAAATTGATTTTGATATTTTGATGGATTTACACGTTTTGAGGTCCGTTGGGTCCAAAAAAGTGCATTTTACAAAACTGACGGACAACTTTTACTAATGAACGACGTTCCTCTTGGTGCAGCGTTTCACCAACTTGAAGGACAGGACGCACGACCACTAGAATTTTTCTCGACTAAACGAACGGACGCATAAAGATACTGCAGCGCATACGACAGGGAACTATTAGCGGTATACTCTGCAGTGAAGTACATACTTCCGGCACTTGCTTGAAGGATAACTCTTCAGTATATACAAACCACAAACGTCTATCGTTCGCGTTTCAACAGAAAATTGATAAATCCTCACCCTGACAACTGAGATATCTCGACTTCACTGTCACAGCTCAGTTCACAACTGACTTGAAATCATATAGCTGGAAAACACATCATTGATGATGCTCTGATAAGAATGAAGGCCACTTCAACACCATCACCTTTCAACTGAGATCAGATAGCGGAAGATCAGGACGACGAGGAACTAAAGGACATACTTAAAGGGAAAGACATCGCTCAATCCTCAACTAACCATGGCCCCCAACATTAAAATAACTCTGCTATATAGCTCTGCATATTCCCAAACACCTCAGGAAGCATGTGTTCCACAGTGTTATTTCTGTGACGGGAAATGTGATATTTATAATAAACACTCACTAAAAGATCATTAGTTTTATTACACATTAATAATTAAGCACCCAAAAGGGCGAGAGACACGAGCACAGGCTCGACGTATACACAAGTTAGACTAACGGGAAAAAACTCTACTAGAATACCCAGATTGGGTTCTATCAAAGGTGTTGCGGGCTTGACCCGCCATACATAACACACAGTATTCACAACCTCTCCCATCCTAGTTGGTGCACAGCACAATATCAAAACTTTCAAGCCAGAGTTTTGCATTGCCAAACATAGGAAACAAACTGTGATACTTGCCAACGGTTTAATGTCCAGTGACGTAGATCACCACTAGCCTCCTTTCTACAAGAGTCACAACGCTTCTTCATCATCCACATCGATCTTGTCGGACCCCTACCATCTTTTAAAGACTTCTGATATTTACTAACAACTGGTATCGACAGGTACTCTAGATGGTCAGAGGTGATTCCGATACAAGACATTATTCACTTCGCTTTCTATGCAAACTGGGTTGCTCGATTTGGAAACCCAACCACTATCATTAGTGTCCAGGGAAGACAGTTTGAATCGGAACTTTTCCGCGCACTGGCGAAGCTTTTAGGAACCAGGACAGCGAGGATTACCTCCTATCACCCAAAAGCCATAACGGGATGAAAGAGATGGCTCATAGACATCTCAAAGCATTCATTAAGAGTCACGTGAACTAGAAACCGCTCGAAGCTCTTTCCGCAGTTCTACTTGGGATGTGAGCAGCACTGAAAGAAGACCTGCAATCTAGCTTGGCAGAAATGGTGTACGGAAGCGTACTCCGATTACCCGGGTACATAATAGTGTTAGAATAGTCTAAGATATTCCACCCATGATCACGTTCGCTAACTTCGTGAAGCGGTGGAAAACACCAGACCAACACCAGCATCTAGGCACACGAACAATAAGGTAGAGGTGGGTCGAAAATAACAGAACAGCTCACAAGAACATGTTCTTGGAGAATAACAGTTCGTCCGATAACATGTTATTGAAATAGTCCTGTTATGGAATAACAGTTCATTATAACAGCTCAGAGAACAGATTTGATAACAGTAAGAGATTTGATAACAGTAACAGATTTTTCTGTTACTGAATGGAGAACAGAATGGAATCAAACAGTTCAAGTAACAAGAACAGGATGCAATGAGCTGTTTTAGGATAACATAACACTTCATTGCTGTTATTGTTCTAGGATAACACTTCATAGCTGTTAGCTGTTGTCCTGATTCTTTCTGTTCTCTATCCTGTTTCTGTTATCTAAGTTTAAATATTTTATTATAAACGGCAAAGATTTCGCTATTGTAGGGTAGAGTTTGGTTCTAACTTGCATGGGACCCTTGTTCTGCTCCGGATCCCAATGTCCCTCACCATAAGGCTAGGGCTATTTATTACCTATATCTATCTGCGTTGCGTTAGTGTTAACGCTAACTCCTCTTTGCCTCCCCTATCCAGAGAGTCTCGCCTCTCTTTGAAGCGGCCCGCCTTTCCGGGTATCTAAGATACACTCTATCTCTAGTTCTACTGCACCGATTTTCTCCGAAAAACTTTTATTGTAATTATATTACACCTCTTTACGACGTCACATTACTACAACAATCACAACTACTTTTGACGTTTTTCAATTATTATTATCATTGACTCTTATTTGTTTCAAAAAGATTTTATTTTTCTTGTCAGTTGTCACGTTTAAAGACCCCCATTTTTTTATTATGTTGACCTTTGGCCCTTAACTGGTTACTAAAAACAATAATTCGTATTTCATATAATTTATGGATTTATTTTAAAAATCCATAAATTTTATTTTAAATACCTACACCCCGCACGCTTTTTTCTTGTCATCGAAAGCTACCCCCCCCCACAGTTACCTGTTACTCAAATAACATTTTATTGGAATATGTTATTGCCTGATAACAGAACAGTAATAACATGTTACCGCTAAATAACTGTTATTACCCACCTCTACAATAAGGTGTCAAGGTGTTTGTTCATCATAAAGACTGGAGATGGAATCTATTGTCATGGGGCTGTTCCCAACCCACTTGGAGAGAGAGGCGATAGACTGGGGACACATTGAGGAAATACCCCTGTTTAAAATGGAAGAGTTAGAGCAGTCTGTCATGTCCATAAAGGCTAAGAAGGCACCAGGGCCAGACGGGATTCCCAGTGAAGTACTCAAGGTGGTATTCCGACAGGCTCCAGATATGTTATTAGAGACTTACAACAAATGCCTCGTGGCGGGTTCATTCTGCTCACGCTGGAAGATTGCTCGCCTTGTACTAGTTAGCAAGGGCAAGGGAGACCCCCAACAGCCTTCATCTTACAGGCCACTTTGTATGCTCGACACTGCTGGAAAGGTCCTCGAAAAGTTAATTAGGCTGAGGCTCAAACAGGCAATAAAGGAAGCTGGAGATTTGTCCCCGAATCAGTATGGATTTAGGTCAGGACTCTCTACGATCGACGCAATACTAAGAGTCCCTGAAGCTATCAGACAAGCGGAGAATTATAGCCAACACTCAAAGAGAGTAGTCCTTCTGGTGACCCTCGATGTCAAAAATGCATTCAACTCGGCCAAATGGTGTGACATGCTTCAAGCACTGCAGAAGTCGTTTAAGCTTCCCAGATACCTGCTACGCATCTTAGACGACTACCTAAGAGAACGCGTCCTCGTCTATGAGACGAAGGAAGGGCGGTGCAGAGCAAAAATGACAGCAGGAGCAGCCCAAGGGTCCATCCTCGGGCCAGACCTGTGGAACGCTGTCTATGATGACTTGTTACGTGTTGGGAAGCCTGAAGAATGTCACCTGATCGCTTATGCTGACGACGTTGCAGTTCTTGTTGCTGCCAGGAATATAGAGCTAGCCCAGCTAAAGTTAAACCAGGTGATGCGAGCCGTCATGGCCTGGATGAAAGACCATAGTCTGTCCTTAGCATTAAGCAAGACGGAAGTTCTGCTCATGACGAAGAAGAGGATACCCACCATCATACCTGTCCGTGTAGGCGAAGAGATTTTGAGCACGAAACCGACAGTAAAGTACCTCGGTTTAACTTTGGACTCTAAACTGAGCTTTCTTGAGCACATTAAAAAGGCAGCAGAAAAAGCGGCACTAGGAGTCCGAGCCCTCAGTGGACTTATGGCAAACATAGGAGGCCCAAGGTCTACCAAAAGGCGCTTGCTAATGGCCTCAGTGCAATCAGCACTCCTCTATGGAGCCGAGATATGGGCCGATGCTCTTAAGAAGAAGTGCCATAGGAAAAGATTATTGCGAGTACAGCGGCAGAGCGCCTTACGGGTTTCATCTGCATACCGCACAGTCTCTGAACCAGCGGTCTTAGTTATTGCTGGGGTCATACCGATCGATCTCCTGGCAAGGGAAAGAAAAGCAGTTTT
>KZ651197.1:731678-743645 GCA_001010745.2 Gerris buenoi
AAAAAAATATTTTTTTCTCGCGATGTGAATTATCCGCCATTTTGAATTTGAACAGCTGATTATTTTGACTTCTCTATATTTTTCCTGTGTGCGCGTCAAAACGATCTTTAATACTGGTAAGTTTCACGCTTTTATCTCTTTTGGTTCAAAAGTTATTGGAACCGTACAGAGTGACAGACAGACAGACACAGGAACGAAACTATAAGGGTTTCTTTTTTTTGGTTTTACCAACGAAACCCTAAAAAATCGACATGATCGGTTCTTTTTAGAAACGGTTAGAAACTAGGCGCTGTCAATAATAACTACAAGTATGCCATTATATTATTATACTGAGTAATGGCAGATCACCCTCCTGATCAAAAAATACGTAAATAAACATATATTATGAAGATTATGAAATTAGAAACCATTGTTGCTAAGAAGAATAAACTGTCTACTTATATGATTTTAAATGTTATTAGATAATGAGGCGTGTTGTTCTCCTCTCTAACATAGTGTTCCAGCGTAGTAGAAGCTACACGCTGAAGATACAACCCTCAGTATGGTATCATTGTGTATCCGGCCTCGAGGGCTCAGAAGATATTCAAATGAGACATTGATTCTCCCAAGAACCATAATTAAAGTGCCGATAGATCACAAAACACCCATAACTTAAACGGCCAATGACAAATATAATATTTGTTAATAAACCTTAGACAAAGAGCCAATAACTCAGGAGAACGGCCGTAGGCGATACGGCTCGGCAACGCAAGCCCGCCTGCGCGTCAACACTTTTGTTAACCCTAAATAATTCCTTATTCTTTTTTTACTTTTTAACAAGGCTAACAAATAATAAGTATCTTTATAACGTAGCCTTAAAAAAGCCATTTGTAAAGGGACCAGAATGCTGCCTTAACAGTACCCTCTAATTTTGAACATTTGAGGGGTAAATTTAACTGTGACATACATTAAATTATGTTGAGATACCTGCATTAAGTTCAAGTACAAATATTGTTTAATTGCATATTTTAATTTAAATTGATATAACGTAAAATATGAACTGAACATGAAATGGCTACAAAAAACATAATTAGTGAAATATAAAACAGATTAATGCGCACTTAAGACAAAAAAGGGGCACTATTTCGAGACTTTATGTAAAGAGTTTGCATTCCTATAACTTATTTTCACTGAACTTGCATTCCCACCACTTATTTGAAAGGTTTATACAATTTTCAGAGGGGTTATACTTCATTAGGAGGGTAACAGCTTAAGTTACTCCAAAAATAAAATAAAATTTAAATATAATTATTTCATTAGAGAAAGCATCCATAAGTAATCTTATTATTTAAGATACGCTACAGTTTAAAACGTCATCTGTTACAATTTAAACTTTACGCAAAGAAGGTGCTTTTAAACTAAAGTACTTCAAATTAGCAATCAAATTATTTTGAAGTTCTTGAATGATAGGGGGACTACAATGATTATTTGTGGTTTTAAATATCTTAAACAAAAAAAAAAAAAAAACGTTTAATTTTTTCTCATTAACAGATAAGTCAAATTATAATATCGCTAAGAAAATTCTAGGTATAACGATGTTATAGGTACAATTAGCATAACAAAACTCTGCATCACTGAATAACATCTTCATTACGCTGTAAAAACATATATATGCAGTAAATTGTGCAACAAATAACAGTAACAATAAATCAGGCTACGCTGATTTCGGTCTGTCCATTCCTTAGAACATTCTTGCCATGTAATTTTGGTTTTAATAGTTTCAGAATGGGTATATGGTTTAAAGCACGTTATAATAAAGTTAAAAAGATCCTAGTACTATATCATGGTCATCGAACAATAATCATTGAACAAAATAGGAAGTGAGAAAAGAGGGAAAATATATTAAGCTGCATATTTTTCTCCCTTTTCATACTTACATTTAGGTAACACGTGTTTCTTCTCTCTTTCTCTATTGTGTGTAGATGAAAGGAGGATAGAACTCGTGTCACTCAGTTAATTAGGAGCCGATATTTTCTACGAGGGAATAGAGGGATATTTATTTTTGGCGGGAGTCTGCGGGTGGGTTTTTAGGCTGTAAAGCGATATATCACGGTAGAAATGAGCGGGAATACTAGCGAGGTGTGATTTACAGCTCTCCGAGGAGCCGGGGCATTACAAGTCAATTACATGAGCTCGCCCAGAGGTTTTAGCACGCTCCCACAGACTAATCGCGTTGCAGCACGCTAGCCAGTACAATTAAAAATTCACTTTTCCACACCTTTAACAGTCTGCAAGGTCCACGATTTGACCCTAAACTTACCCTGTATCCTATATCCCATTGGCTTAAAAAAATAAATAAATAAAATAAAATACCGTAAGCAGGTATGAAACGTAAATATGATATTGTTTATTTAATTATTTTTGTACGTATATCTTAAGGTACCAATAGTTGCAGAATCATAAAAGAAATGAAACGAACATAAAAAATATTTTTATTATTATATGGGCTTATAATATTATATGGGATTAATATTAAAAAGAACGACCTGTTCTAATTTAAGGCTGTTTCTTTGTTGTTATTTCTAATAAAAATAAAATTGGGTAGTATTTTGACTTATTAGAACATTGGACATCTACATCAGGTTTTCCAACAACTTAAAAATAGTAATTTAAAAAATTAAATCTAAAAATAGTCAATATTTTAATAATAGTCATAAAAAAATCGGATACGGGGTACCTCGGAACTTTTCCTCACTTCAGAGGCCACTAAAGCCTCTTCTGCTGCGAAGCATCAGGAAGAAGCAGAAGAAGCATTGGACGTGGTCAGTACTTGGACGGGTGACCGTTCTGAACTAACTAATTTATTATTATTCTTAAAAAAACCAAAAAACTTATTTTTAATACCAATATTTTATTTAAATATTTGAAGTTTGGCGGTATTTTGACAGATGTAAACAAACTTTGACGTCATCAAAATTATTGCACTAATAAATAATTATTATTCAAAATTCAAAAATTTATAACTTCAAAATGGCGGCCAATATCAAAATGAAATTAGGTGGGCTTGTTTGTCATACAGAGAGGTACATTCGTGCCAAATTTCAACTCGATTAGGACCATTTTTGATTTATTAGATTTTTTTTTTTTAATTTTGCTGACTCAGTAAACTGGGTAAGTAAACCACTCAGGAGGTCTTAAAAACACCTAAAACGGATAATTCCGTTGAAATCTCGAAAAAAAAAAAGTATTGTTTTTTTGTGAAAACAATACTTTTCCTACTATTAGTAGTGAGGAAAAGTAAAACAAAAAATCATAACTAGTCATTTCGATTATAATTCAAAACATGTTAAATTAAAAATATTAATGTTTGAAGTTGAGACAGCCTACAAGAAGGAATTGATGAAAAGAGCTTAGACTTTTTATTAATTTTAAATAATGATTATGTAAATTTAATTTTTTAAATTGCACATTTGATTGATTGCGCTTTGGATCGAGTTATATCTTTTAGATTAGATATTATTATAAATATATTTTATTTTATTATTATAATATATTTTATTTTATTTTTATATTATTTTTGTAAGAATGGATTATTGTACGTCAGTTCTAGATATTAATATTTGAAAAGCCGACTAGTTTCTTTCTACTTCATTGTTCTTTATACCTAATAGGCAGAGACAGAGAGGTCCTGGACAAGGGTGGCTTTTTACTTTCTCAGAAATGCTCACAGTTAATATGATAATATTAATAATTAATGTTTGAGTACAAGAGAAAATATAAATTAGGATGTAGTTATCTCGTAATAATACTAAGACTAATAGAGGTGAAGAGCCTTTAGAGCTGTGTCAGAGGTCAGACCAGCTCCCACACTAAAACATCCACCTGTCTCCAACAACCCTTCCTCTTATCGGCCTTATTATATTATTCTAACTTAGGTACTGGGGCCTTACAACATTACACTCACTATTTTTTTTTTTTTTCTCTTTAATCAAAACTCCACTATTTGTAATATTAGGATGTAAAAAAATCTTAAATGGAAGATACTTTATTCCTACAAAAAAAAAAAAAAAAAAGTCCATTTGTACTCGGTTATTGGTGTTAATTTTTATGTTGGAAATTTTCCACGTGTTTAAACTCACCAGGGAGGTGGAAGAAAATATTTCTTTAAACTAGTATAGGCATTTTCCTATTACCTTATTTTCTCTCCATAAATTTATTTCGTATATTTTGAAAAATCGAATACTTAAATAAATAAATGTGCCATTTAATATTCTTTGCAAAATACTTTTTTTATAAATAAATATGTAGACATTTAACTTTTATGAAAATCTAAAATAGAAACTAAAAAATGTCATTAATACGAATACGTAGGAGTTCAATGCTACCCTAAATCAAAATGATAATGATTGTACCACCAAATAAATCATAAAAGGCCAAACTGATTAATTTCCCACTATATTTATTTAAAAGCAATTATCAGTAGAAAATTGTCCCCAATTTCAAACTGTTACAATAAATAAACGTAGTTGGAGGACAATCTGAAATTCAGAAATAATATGAAGTAAAAAGATGTTGTCAATGCTAGAAATTATTGTCTTGATTTAATCTCTAAATCGATTATTTACGCAAAATAAGTAAACTTCTTTTATAGTGTGGCTAGTCATTTTTTTTGGAACGAAGTTCCTTATGCCACGTTCTCGATCCCGGGAGTGAATCCGAAAAAAACGACCAAAATCACCGTCACGCAAAACCCGTCACGAAATCTACCGATGACGATAACTTGAGTAAAAGTTCACCGAGTTAGTTGAAATTTGGTACACATGTTCATTTTACCAATGCCCAGGTTAAGTTCGTTGGACAACGTTATACGCCCAAGCGTTCACGCGTAAACGTGAGCTTAAAAAATGTTAAGACGGAAAAAAGTGTTATTAAGGAACCCTGTTACTTGACTTGTTTTGTTTATTTTTGTTATATATGTCAAATGTCACTTATTTCAATCTAACATTCTTTAACAATCATACTCTTTAACTTAATTTTTTTTTTTATATTCAATACATATTTATTGTAAGATGCTTGCTTTAATGATACAAATAACACTTTTCTTTTCATTTTGCCTATAAAACTAGGTACAAATTTTGCCTAACTCCACTAGGTACAAACAGTTAGTTACTTTTAATTTTGTCTCTTTTCTAACTCCGCCATGTATAAGTAGTTAGCAACGTATACGTACTTAGCAGTGTGATTTTATAATTTATATTTCGTATTTTCATTTATTTTTTATTTTTGGGCATATTCTAGGTATTTTATTAAGTAAAAGTTATAAGAAAGAAAATATATGACACCAAAGTAGGAAAATAGTACCTATTTACTTATTTTAGGCAATTGAAAAGTAAAACAATATACCAATAACTTGATCGTATTTAATATTACAATAGTGTAATTTAAAAATCCTAAATACCTATGAAGTATCTATTTACCTATGTACTAATAATAATTATTTAAGATCTTCATTTTTTACCTACATATTTTTTCAAATAATGTATTAAGATGAGCCATTAGTTGTTTAAACATGAGATCGTAAATCAAGAAAGTACCTTCTTCTATCACTGTTTTTTTTTTTTTTTTTTTTTTTTTTTTTTTTTTTTTAAATAGGTAAATTGTTGCTTTTTAATAGGGACTTTAGATTAAAACATTACAACCTTTTTGAAAACAATGTTATTATTCGCATACATTGTAATGCAAGCTGCAATGTTCTAAGCAACAATCTCAGATGGTAATAAGTTAATCCAATTCAATGATAAACTGGAGGGAAAATGCCCTGTATTTTAAGCCCAGACTCAAGATGTTATTAGATCGGCTGGTAATCACATAAATATAGAGTATGGAATTCAGACTTTGTACAAGGCTGAGAACCCGCAGAGATACGGGCCATCAATAGATTACAGGCTACCTGCGTTTGGTTCTTGTGGCGCCTCACAATCAAGGTATTTTTACTCTGTTTCACTAATACAAACTATGGTGAGACCAAATCATATCACAAGGAAAATTAGATTGAATACGAGAATAAATTATCCTAAAATTGCTATCTGCCGAAAACTCTAAACGTTCGAAATTTAGCAAATGGACATCCGCATCCTAATCTTTCTAAAAGAAAAAAAAAATCGACAGCTACGATAAACACCAGGATGCGACTCTTCATTGCTTATTTTTTGTTAAATTCTCATGCTAATAAAATATGAAGTTAGACGAAGTCTTGGTTAATAAGAACTAATGAACACACTACCCAAAATAATTTATACATATATGTATTACTCACAGCTGATATCAATTGTATACAAAAGAATTTAGATAATAAATTTAAGTCTCGTATATTCTGTATTTTTAACATAGATATTTTCCTTTGTATAGAATATTTATATATCTATGCTCAACTAGGATTTTTTAATTGCTCAAACTTATAACTTTAATATTTTCTATACTATACCTGCTAAAAAACGTCTTAAAAGATGTCTATTTACAGCATGTACAATGTACAATGTAAATGTTTCCCGGGAATAATCTAGTTTCTGAGAAAATAGTGGTATCCAATCTCCGCCAGAATTGATTATTTTTAGAGTAAATTTTGATTAAAACGTTTAATAATAATATCAATTTAACCACTAAAACTCCTTATAAGAACATAAAAATAGAAAGAAATTAACAAAGCAAAAAAATTATGTATGATCGTTTCTAACTGCAAGTATTTATAAATATTAATTACTTGTTGTTATAATAAACAAAAACTTGTTTTTAGGGTTTCGAGGTCGTCCTAGAAACCCTTATGCTTTTGGTAGTGTGTCCGTCCGTCCGTCTGTCGCAACTTGGATTATATCTCCCAACCTACTGACGCTATTGACTTGAAATTTGGTTTATAAGTTAAACTTTTTTGCCCAAAAACAGAAAACCTATTGCGAACTTTAACACTCCAAATTTCTGCGATCTGCGATCAATTGCGATCACCGCGCAATATTTTACATTTTTTGTAATTTTCAAGTTGGGTATCATTTCAAAGGTATTGAAATGTAGATTAGAAATATGTATCGCATTTTCAAAATGGCGGCCATTTTACCCCCCAAAAAATTCACGAAAAATAAATGTCCCCCCCGCTAGCCCAATAGGACAGGTCCTAAAAAGAAAGCAAATCCACAAAAATATGCGTCTCTGTGGTCCAATGATATTTCCGGAAGTTGATACAAAAAAGTCAATTTTTAAAAATTTTAGGGAAGTTGGGTATCATTTAAATGGTATTAAAATTTGGTTCACAAAAATATATTTTGTTTCCAAATTGGCGGCCATTTTACCTCTAAAAGAATTCAATAAGCGCATACCGAAGATAGTAAAGAATAATAATATATGCACACTTTATTTTTAAAAGTGAACAATAGATTTTTTTGTTTAAAAAAATATATAATAATAATTATAATTAATTCTTATGACCGAAGAAACCCTTTTAGTAACTTGCTGGGAAGTACTTGACGGGATTTTTTTTTATGATGTTACTATCTAGCATTCGCTACACGCTTCACACGGGGTTCATGCTGGTTTCAGTGGCTGTATCATATTGCTAACATATTACATTAAAATGATGGCCTTGTCATGAAATAAATTAAACTATATTTTATTATTTGTTTTATAATTTTTAATTCGTCTCTTATATTTAAAGATGACAAAAGTGTACATAACAACAATTACTACTGTGACTGTGTACTCTTAAAGAGCTTTCTTTAAGACATGCATCAAGAAGTATATATTATACTGTTTTGATTTTGACATTTTTACCTTGTACCCCTGTGTACCAAAATTTAAATTTAAACCTATGTTATTCGTTTATTATTTTTTAAATTGTAAACGTACTTTGTACCGATTTGTATAATTATAATAACACGATTCCGCAAAAAATTATGCCCAAGTAAAATGGGCGTTAATTTAAACTACCTTTCAAACCATGCAGAGTATACAAATCTAAAGGGCAAATACTAAAAAAATTGGGCAACATCACAATTTTATGTAGTAGATATTAGGCGCATTTTCCGGGAAAACTGTACATTGTACATATAGGATAAATTTAGATTCCGCAACCTTAATAACATGAGGTTCAGACAATTTAATGAATGTATGAAGAAAATTCGAAAATACAGTGGCCTTGTTCCCTCTAGTGCCTCAAAAAAATCAAGTTTACAGCAACGTTGCTGAAGAGCAAAAAGGAATGATTCTCTCAGCAAAAAACTAACAGTGGAATAAGGGCCAAGTTCCATGTTGGTCGTTGGTTTAGAGTTTTTAAAAAAGAAGTAATATAGTATTCTGTTCTCAATCGCGGTACACACTGTATATTATGTACTTTATACCTTGATATTTGGTTATTTCTTTACGTAGTGAAATTAAAAGTATCAACAAATATTTGGTTAAGGGATAAAAAGGCTGTTAAAACCATCTGGTAAAGAATGATCAACAGGCAACACTATAGTCACTAAATCAAATAAAATCTATGTAAATAACACTACGTAAATTATAAAATTCAATGTGCATAATTTCATACAATAAATTTCAAGTTCACATAGTATGGTATAAATAAACTATTGTAGTATTATAAAGCAAGTCCGAAGAAATGATTCGTGATGAAGCTCGCACGATACATGAGAGGAAGTCTTTTGTGCCATAGCGCGCCTAAAGTAAACTTTAGTTAAGACGCAATATCTGGTTGTACAATTCGACTCTACTATAAGCACAATACAATATTATGTTCTAAATACTTTAAGAGAACTTAAACGGTAGGTATATGGAAAGCTTAGCTAATATGTTCTGTTTTTATGGTAACTGTTCATGGCGTTTTTTTGTTTTTTTTTTTTTGTATATTTTCCTGTGAGAAGCATTTGATTAATATGCATAAATCGAGACAAAGAGAAATAGAACGATGGAGAGAGTTAGCTCGTGACACCGCTCCTAAAACCACAAACAACCAGCCCTCTCTCTCCATACGTTGCTTCCTCCACACCTCGCATACTTTAACTCTTCTGCTTAAGTTGAATTAAATGTAATAAAGTACCTGATACAACAGAGTTCAGTTTAATTTGAAATGAAAAGATGTCTAGTTAGTTCTTTCATATTCAGTGTTCCTTGTTATCCTAAATTGGAAAAATATTCTTCATTTTTTTCCCCTCAACTTCAATTTTCAACTATATTAGTTAAGTAGGTAATAACAAAAATGTTCTCAATATAAATTCGTTCAAACGTCAGAGAACAGTTTTGCTTTTTCAACCCAATATTGTCCAATTTATTTTATTGTTTTCCCCTTTTGCTTCCGAACATACCAAATGGTACGGGATGGTTCTGAAGAACCGACAATTTTTATGTCTCAGATTTAAAAAATTCCAAGATAATCCATTTCAGACAACAAGGTTCCACAAAAAAAAATATAACATGGCAACACCGATTTTCCCTTTTTATAACCCCAAAACTACCTCCACGTTGGTTGTTTCCCGCCTTCGATTGTGCCAACTCTAATCTTATAGACTGTAGTTTTGTTAAATGTGAACAAACTCGCTAATCGTGCGTTTAGTTGAAGAATTCTTCTTCCTTACCACGCTAGAGAGGTAAATAAGAGGAATTCTTCAAAACTAAAGGGAGGTAAAATGGAAAAAAAACTGTTTTTATGCTATTTTTGACCCTTAATGGTCAAAATTTGACCTCTAAATGAAATCCCAAAAAATTCTGGCCAACGAACTTATCCTTTCTTTTGATATTATTGACATTTTAAAATTCGTTTGAAATTTTTAAGCACATCCTAAGGGGAGATATCATCTGGAGTGACACATATATACATACATACATATATACATACATACATAAACAAAAGTGTTAAATTTTAGGAATCGATTCAGAATGGTCTGAAACGGATTTCCATGAAAAAAATTTTCAACAATTTTCATTAAAAAAATTTTGAAGCCATTGCAATAGCTTAATTTTCTTCGAAAATTCGCTAAAAGATAGAAATAAATTAATTAACTATAAACAACCTCTCACACACATTTAAAAATTACTGACAAGAGAACAATAGATTTTTTAACTTAAAAAATAGATGCTTTATAAGGGAATCAAGTATAATATTATAAAATTAAATTCTACACTCATATATTGAATGATTTAATAGACAACAATAGATTTTTATTATATTTATTAAAATGAAGGAAAGGATTTAAATAAAGTATAAAAGAAAGAATTTATAGTTATTCACTTACTTTCACTTTCTGATATGCAGTAGGATACAATAAAAAAAAAAAATAAATAAAAAATATACGCGCTGTTGGAATGTATTACTTTTTTTTCATGTAGCAATAACAAAATTAAAATATGTACCCAATCCATATACACTGAATTTTATTTCTATCAAAACTATAACATTTAAGTAGAATCCTCAAATATTAATGAGTAATTTGTAAAGATTCAAATAAAAATAGTGCTAACTATAGTCATTCATTAGCTACGAATCAAATATAATCCATTTTCAAGCTTTGAGCTTAATCCAGATTTTATGTTGTAGGTACGTTTTAAGCATTGCTGAAAAAAATTTGCCAATATATTTGGTTATTTTACGTAACTTAACATAAAAAAACAAAAATATTAATACCGGTTTCCAAATGTCAGGCTACTATAAAAAAATATTAAATTAAAAAAAAAAAAAAAAATCCAATGGAATGTTTCTTCAGTGAATGGGTAGCAACATTTAAATGTTCCAGACACCTTTTATCGTGTGTGATTAGTAAAGAACAGGAGTAAGGGGAGAACCCAAATATAAATTTGTAGGAAGGTAAATTGATTGACTGGATGAAGGGATCCGAAGTTCGGGAGGTCTGAAATTATCGGTGGACCGTCCATGAATCGTGTCTCTCCATCAGATAAAGCGTTCCGGGACGGGTAATTTGGTAGCAGGGAGATCATTGTGTATGCAAACAGTATATATGTACCGGACGAAGAGATGGACGAAGAAGCAGTCACACCACCTGCGATGATGCTCACCAGGTATCGAATCCAGTCTTACCCCGCCCACGGCCATTTGAAAGTATGATTCCTTCGTTCTCCAGACACATCAATCCCTCACTTCACTGTCTGCTCGCATCTTGTCTTTTTGTCACCCGAACGCACAGTAGCCTTTTATCAATATCACTCTCCGTCCTAAGGCAACGCCTTGTCAGGATGCATGGTACCGTAAATCATGTAGGAGATACGCATTTATCCAACTGCCTTAACGTTGAAATAAACTTCGCTGATATCATCTCCTGAACCGCTCAAATGATACCTTGTTTCTAAATCAAAGTATTCATTGTAAGTTTTTCTTTTATAAGAAGTTTTTTAAGCTAACCAAACTCTAACTGTAGAAGTTTATAAATAACCTTGTTTTTCAAATTTAACTAAATTATCAATAAACTCGGCTGCAGGAATCTTCTGATAATGGTTCTCTATTTAGGCATTAGTGCTTCAAAGATAGCATAATCCCATTATATTTGTGTTTATTCCTATTTTAATAACCTTTATTGAACTTCATAGTTGTTTCATCAACAACATTTTATAAAATGAATTTGGTCTAAAGTAATTAAAATTAATATGGATTTTTTATTTATTTTTTTTTTTTACATTATTTCTTTGAAATAATACAAATAAACAAAAATTAAATCTATATATATAAAGATGAAAGTCCGTGGGTATGTGGGTGGGTATGTACCCACATACCCACCCACATACCTGGGGTGGGTATGTGGGTATGTCCTTTATACAAATCTACAGTTTTATTCCGATCATGATGAAAATTTGCACACTTGACCTTCAAAGCAAGGGGAAGGTCACTGTCTACATGGTTTTTTGAAATTTAATTTCTGGTACCCAGGGGTACGGGGTACAAGTAATGAATACGGGGTCAAAGTAATAAATACCCTTCATGATGCATATCGTTGAAAA
>KZ651197.1:745024-758702 GCA_001010745.2 Gerris buenoi
TTTTTTTTCTTTATTGTAATAATATTATTATTATAAATATGAAGGTAATAAAAAAAAACATTTTTATTTGTTTAAAATTTTTATTTAATTTATAATTGGATTAATTTTATATCTATATATACATATATACCCCTAAAAAAAATAAGATCTCTCGCGTAAAAAGTTGTGACATCATTGGTTTAGCCTCCGTCCAACTAAGTTCTAATAGTTTTAATTATGCAGTAAAAGTAAGTGATATTGTTTGTCTGTCCCTCCCTCTCTAATTATTCTCAGTTCCCACAAATTCAAACATGTTCTTTCCCAAATCACTCTACACGTTTAAATTTTAAACCATTTCCCGACATTGCAATTACGCTGTACAAAAAGGTTGAACAGTTTATGGTTTTTTTAATTTAGATTTTCCCTATAGTTTGTATTAAGATCTTCTTTTTGAAAATAAATCAAGATATTATGCATTGTTAAGCAGTATACGATACTGCATAACAATGCAGTGTCGTATACCTTCAATTTTGTATCCTCGTGCTGCGTAATAGCCAAGCCAGAATATGCTTTTAAATTTAAATGTTCGGAGTGATACACAAGTGTTTTTGTTTGAATTTCACTTATTTTTGTTAAGCAGTTTTCTTTCCTAGCCTCTTCTTCTTTTTTAACACATAATACATTGGTATACGTATTATAAAAGTCACAATTATAATATATATATTTTTGTAATCAGCTCGACATACCCTTTCATATGATACCCCGCACACAGTGTCGAAAAAAACCCTGAAGTTTTTTTACCCTTTTTTTAATTCGATATGTTTTTAAACTGTTTGGGTAGGGAGAGACATACATTTTAAATTTCTAAGTCATCGGACGGAAGGTGTAGCCGTAGCCGTGAGAGCAGGCGACAAACGGATACACACAGGAAAATATAAGGGTCCTTGAATTTGCCTGCGGCCCAAAATATTATTAATGCGAGTTCAATAATACTTAAGTTTCGAAGTTCTCTACTAGAAAAGTTATAATTTAATTATAACTTATAATTTTATTATAAGTTATAATATTTTGCATAGGCGGTTTTTCTATTAGCCTGAAGAGGGGCAAAGGACCAGATTCTAGTGGATTTTTTATTTTTCTTTTATTTGTATATTAAAATCTACCAAAATATAAAATTCCAAGTTTCTAAGATTTCTAGAAGTGCCTTAGAATTATTGTGAACTTCGTAATGAATTCTAATTTATAATTAATTTTATATATGTAAGCATCAGTAATAAGATAAAAGGGGGGGTCAAAAGTGCATTGAGTTCTCCAAAATGCTCCAGTAAAGGATAGTACGGCCGTGCTCGACTTGGCCGGGTATATAATTGCATGTGTATGTAGGATTTAATGTTAAATATGAAGTTATGAAATTCGTTAATTAAGGATACATTGTCTTAAATCCTGCAAATATATTTTTTTAGGTTTCTATACGTAAATTTCTTTGTGTAGACTAGCGCTATTAATGACAACATATTTAAAACAATAATTTAATTTATTGTTACGTTTGTAAAGGTGTAAGATGGAAGGTTTTTACATGTTTTCGTTTGGCATCTTACTTTTAACAATTGTTAGTTAAAGTGGACAATAATATAGAAAGAATAAAAAAAATGGTAAAATACCTTCCCTGAGTGAAGTGGAGCCACGCGATAAGTCAGAGGCTTTTGGTAGCACAAAAAAGCACAGAAGAGGGTTTCGTCATCTATGATTATCTCTGGTAAATTGAGGTTGGTTGACAAAATGCGCTCTAGTACTAGAAGTAAATGCCAGGTAATGAGGGGCCAGCCTAGGGCAAGGCGGTCCTTACCGGAGATTATAGGGCTCTAACAGACGCCAGTACATCTAAACGTTTTGAGCATCTCCAGCACCCCGACGTCATAAAGACCAACATTTAACGCTTTAAATCGTTTAATATCGGACTAGACTAGGAGCCCAAAACTGAAACAGTATCTCATGATATCTTTTGATACATACTACGTGTAAATACCTTAATTTGTATCATACCTGACCGATGGTTACATAGAATTTTGTTGAATACTTATTATATGTATGTACTTTAACACAAATATATCATTATATTTTCAGTGGTGGACCAAGTAGTCAGTGGTAAGGGTTAATGTTTAATCTATATACATATAAAAATAAATGTTTGTCTGTCTGTCTGTCTCTTATGCATGCCTAAACCTTTCATCCGATTGCGATAAAACTTTGGGGAATGGTTGGACGCATATGCCCGGGAAGGTTTCCCTGTTAGTAAGACTATATATGCTTAAATTTTGGTACACAGGGGTACGGGGTACAAATGGCAAAGTAATAAAGATCTTTGATGATGCATATCGTTGAAAAGCTCTTTATAAGAGTACAGTAATTGTTATGTACATTTTTGTCATATTTTCATTTAGGAGGGGGGTAGCAATTACAAGAAAATAGAGGAAAATTTCTTAATCATTATCTATTATTTATTTTTATAATCTATATCTACATAATAGTCTAGTCAAATGGTGCCCAAAAAGGGCTCGAAGTGCAAAGTTCTGGTGTAATTATTTTTATTGGTTTATATTATGTTTTTTGGGGTGCTGAACACGAATCTGAAGTTGTCCAACAAAATTTCCCCCCGCAAATATGAGAAGTCAACCAAAAACCACTAAAAACTATTGTTTTTAGTAGTTTTCAGCTTATAACTTGCAAAGCAATCTATTCACGCAAAAAGTGGTCTAGTAGTAAATATAAAGGAAAAAAGAAACCTTCAATTTATATGTGTAACATTTTTTGCACGTCGTATGGTTTTCACGCAAATGGGAGTTGAAATATCGGAATAATCGGTAATTTTCGAAAAAAGACCAGTCATGCACCATAACTTAACGTTCGATTTTTCAAAGAAATCTGCGTATTATTGGCTTATGATAATATACGAAATTTTGGTTTAGAATTATTTGGATGGGTGAAAAAAATACTCTGCCAATTAATGTGGCACATAGCTTCCTCGCAAAGAAAAGACCAAATTAAGAAAAATACTTAAATATCAAAAATTTAGAAACCGCGCGGCACTGTTCCAGTAAATATTTAATAAAGTCGGGGAAATTTAAACATTCGTTGAAGAAACAAAGCCTCCAACAAGCACCAAAAGTTAGCACATCTATAATTTATTTAATAAACAAATATGAAACTGCAACCAAATCGTAGAAACTTCTGTACAAACAGGTTTTNGACAGACCGACAGACCGACAGACCGACAGACAGACACGGAACCAAAAATGTTCCCTGATGTCTGAAACGGATTTCTGTCTTGGAATTTTTGAAATCGGAGACCTAAAATTTTTTCGTTCTTCAGAACGATCACATAGCTTCCGCTACCTTCGGTAAGCTCGGAAGCAAAATTGGTACAAGGGGTACGGGGTACAAAAGTCAAAATAGTATTTACCCTTCAAGATGCGTGTCGTTAGAAAGCTCTTTAAGAGTACTGCCATTGTTGTTATGTTTCCTTTTGTCATATTTCCATATAAGAGGTGGGTAAAATGGAAAAAACTCAAAAATAGCATAAATATATGTTGTTTTTTTTTTTTTTTTTTCATTTTTCACCCATCCAAATTATTCTAAACCAAAATATTCGTATATTATCATAAGCCAATAATACGCAGATTTCTTTGAAAAATCGAACGTTAAGTCATGGTGCATGACTGGTCTTTTTTAAAAAATTACCGATTATTCCGATATTTCAACTCCCATTTGCGTGAAAACCATACGACGTACACAAAATGTTACAGATATAAATTGAAGGTTTTTTTTCCCTTTATATTTTACTACTGGACCACTTTTTGCGAGACTAGATTGCTTTGCAAGTTATAAGCTGAAAACCACTAAAAAACAAGATTTTTTTTATTTTTTTTATTTTTTTTTATGATTTCTTATATTTGGGGGGGGGGGGAATTTTGTTGGACAACTTCAGATTCGTTTTCTGCACCCCAAAACACATAAAAGAAAGCACTAAAAACAATTACACCAGAACTTTTCACTCCAAACTACCATCATATGTTATTAATGTTTATTAGGCGGTACGAAGTTTGCCAGGTCAGCTAGTAATTATAAAATTCTACTAATGGACTATGCTAAATTATGTCCGATTTTTTTAGTGTTTACACCATAGATTATCTGTTGTTAGGTTTATAATTATTACTTTATGATGTCAAGGGCTACTTTTAGGTTCAATTGTTAAAAACTATTTAAAAATTATTTTTTTTACAATGACTGCATAACTCGTATAATAGGTATAATTATTTGAAAGCACTAGACATGATTCTGGAAAAAACAATCCTCTAATTATTAACATACGTTTTCTTTTAACTTACCTTCTAGTGGTATATTGAAGTTGATGACAGATGACAGTCTATAGTCAAAAACTAGCTTAGAAACATATTTAATGTGATTTTTTTTTTCTCTATTTGTGTATAACTATATGTAAATATTTTATTTGAAGAACATAAAAGAAATTGAAATATTCTCTGCATTCCTTGAATTGAGGAATGACAGGGGGGAATCTTTTGCAAGCATAACGTTTATAAGAATCGTGGCCTCAGACCCGTAAGCCGGTCCGTATAAATTGCGCGGGAGGTTTTGGGCTCGGTGCACAGTAGCAGTACAACAATCGAAGCTAGCGATATACCGGTGGAACAAAAGCAGAGTTGAAAGGATTCGTGCCTTGTCGTGCTGGCCAAGGGCTCCAGATAGGTCAGATTTGTCTTGGAGGGCTAAAGATTTACATTTTGTCGGTGGTGAGGCGGTGTAGTCTCAGAGAGGAGCTGGGCCATTGTACCCTCGAAGCACATATCGACTTGACCATGCTTTATGTCCTACCCCACCCACCCACTCTCCATTGTCTCCGTTCTTTCTTCTCTCAGATCCGCGGTCAAAAAGAAAAAACGTATTGTTTCTTTTCAACAGAGGTAAACTCTCAACATATCTTTGATCCTGATTCCTAAAAATCTATTTGCCATTCTGGATTCATTCAAACCAGAAAACCAGCCGAAAAAACAACGTTAAATAACGTTATACGAAAATGAAAGAAAGAAGCAACAGCAGAAAGGGGAAATACAAAAATAAATATAAACGGACTGAAAAAGATTAAATTCATTGTCATTCAGTGTACAATTTCATTTTGAAAACAAAAGGAAGACTAACAGTCCTTTCTCTAAAAGAACATAATAAGCGCACGCTTTATATTTTATATCGAGGTGGACAGGTTTTATAATGTGATGCATTACAAAAAATCAGACTAAACAACAGGAAGACAAGATTTATTAGTACATGTTAGATGTATAAATCTATTTTGATTTAATTTCTTTATAACTAATCAAACAAATAAATTTGGTTCTTTTGGCCCTTTTTTTGATATAATATGCTGTGTGGTTATGTCGTTTAAGGGTGTTTAGTAAAAACCTCTTCTTCACTGTCTCAAATCGGCTATATTTCGACTATACCTAGTCATCATCAGGCCTACAACATCGAAAACATTTTTCCATTATAATCCATGATAAATTGCCATTATATGGAAAAATGTTTTCGAAGTTGTAGGCCTGATGATGAATAGGTATGGTCGAAATATAGCCGATTTGAGACAGTGAAGTAGAGGTTTTTATTAAACACACTTAAACGACATAACCACACAGCATATTAATCAAACAAAGCAAATTCGTAACGAACATACACGTATACAGGGTGTCCGGAAAAGTCTGGAAATGGCTGAATATCTCGAATCTTACACATTTGATCGACAAAAGAAAATACACAAATTTTATATTTTTTAAAAAGCTATTAAATCAAACAAAAATTATCGCCCTTCCCCACCCCATAGGAACCCCCACTTTTGAGTGGAGTTTCACATTCCACGCTAAAAACTACGTATGTACATGTACAATTGGTTAAGGTTATCAATGATATTGATATTTGAAGTGAAGATGATATCATCTTCGCTTCAGGCATTCCCGAAGTGGATGTGAAAGATCAAGACACATTTTGTTAAAATTTCATGTCGTGCTTCCCAGCAACATCGAGGATATAGAATGTTTCTGTTCTATTCGGTATGCATGATTTACTATAATTTTACGATTTCAGCGCCATCTATCAAGAGTAAAACAAAAGAAAAAAAAAACTTTTAGACAAAACTTACGTTTTTAATGTAGAACGCAAATCTTTCAAAAGCGGGGGTTCCTATTAGAATAGGGGTTGGTTGGGGGTTATTTTTGGTATTATTTGATATTAACATTTTAGAAACATCAAATTCGTGTTTTTTTTTTGTTTCCCGTCTCAAAGTGTATTTTTCAAGATATTTTGAGCCTTTTTCAGACTTTTCGGACGCCATGTTTATTGATTACCTATTTTTTTCAATTGCTTTATAATTAAAAATGTTTTATTTCTTTTTGCTTATTATAATATAACTGATAATATTCACATAAAGGAAAATCATACTAATGCAGAGAACCTCATACTATTGTAAATGCATGAGATTCAGGAAAAGGACATATTCTCTGGTCTTATTAATTGTGAAGTAGCCTTAGTTGAACAAATTTTCATTTCTTAGCACGTGTACTAAGACTTGGACAACAAAAAACGGTGTTTAAAAAAGAGTTAAAGCTAAGATCAATGAAATAAAATACGCGCAGAATGAATGTTAATATGATTAGATGCCATTCTGTACGTGATCATGTAAAAGAGAATTATTTGAGTAAGTGCCACTCACTGTATTTTGATTATTCAATATCCCACGGACTGCGGTGGTTTAATTGTAAACGAAGCGTGTGCACAGCCCGGCCGAGGTAGTGCCTTCTTTTGCGGTGACTTATTGTTTTGCCCCACGCTGCATTCATGCTTAGCACAAAGATCTTTTGTTAATTGATACTGCCGTCAGCAAACAATCTTTGAAACCTTCAACACATGCCATGTCACCTAATAATTTATGTAATATCAACAAACCTTTAGAAAATAATTGTAAGAAGCGTTGACAGTTATTACCGACACGCAAGACCCTTTTTTAAAAAAATTCTCTATTGTGACTTCTTCATTATAGCAGCAGCGGCAACCGCAAACAAAAATATAGGGGAGGGGAGGGTTTAAAAGTTGAAAGCACCATTCCCTTTGTAAAAAAAAATTATACAAAATAAAAATTATTCATAATAATACTGCTTACAAACTACACAAAATTAACGCACCACCTTTATATCTGTTTCAACTATCCCTAATTTGTACCGATGTTTAGTGATTCATTAATATTCATCTCATATGTAATCATCATCATTAATTATATTTAATCATCATCATTCTTAATTCACTGTTAATATTATTTTGATTTTGAGAAAGACTACTTTTATAAAATATTAAATCCTACAGTAGACGTAGAACTACCCTATTTAGGTGTGAAGTACTTGTGTGAAGTAAAGATCTAATAGTTATTTATGTAACTAGGCAGCAAAATGGAATTTTTCTGACGAATGATTAAGTTAGCCTCCGAGCCGGAGGTGAGGTCAGGCTATGGAAATTAACTGCCGAGGCGAAGCCGAGGAAGGTAATTTTTTCGATTGAGGCAACATAATATATATAAATGAAGCAGAAATGTTTCCTTTGCTGCCTTGTTGCAAACAATATTTTTCCTACTAGCGGCAGAAAAAAATTTCCTATAAATAATTTTTATTTCATAATACTTACTTACTTATCAAATACTATTATTGAACTATTTAAATTAAAAAAAAAATAAATAAATAAATGTTTCATTAAAAATCCGAGATGAATATAACAATATTGAATTGAAAATACAAAATAACGAAGATGTATTTATATTTAAGTTCTTCCTTCTTAATCNATGATAATGGACGAGCTGCAGTGATGCCACTAATTTAATTGAAGCGAGCGTAAGCGAGCTTCAAGTTAAAAATTCTTCAAGTTTAAAAATTCAAAAATTTATAACTTCAAAATGGCGGCCAATATCAAAATCAAATTTGGTGGGCTTGTTTGTCATACAGAGAGGTACATTCGTGCAACGATTTTTTAAAATGTTTGCTGACTCAGCAAACTGGGTTCAAGATGGCGGAAAAAGTTGATTTGAATAATAGAATATGAAACGCTATTAGTGCAATAATTTTGATGACGTCAAAGTTTGTTTACATCTGTCAAAATACCGCCAAACTTCAAATATTTAAATAAAATATTGGTATTAAAAATACGTTTTTTTAAGAATGATAATAAATCAGTTAGTTCAGAACGGTCACCCGTCCAAGTACTGACCACGCCCAATGCTGCTTCTTCCTGCTACGAAGCAGCAGGAGAGGCCACTTTAGTGGCCTCTGAAGTGAGGAAAAATTCCGAGGTACCCTGTACCCGATTTTTTTTTTTCAATCCAAGTTTCGAAAAGCACATAATTCCAACTTAGTAAAAAGAAAATGTCTTATTATACCCTTCAGTGGTTGTTAGCTTATATTGTAAATTTTGTGTATCGGACAATGAAATAAATAAGTATAAAATTGCATTTTTCATTTTTTCAATTTAATAATTTTTTCTTTTCCTTACCTATGGTAGGAAAAGTATTTTTTTTTTTATGTAAAGTAGATAAAAAGCAAAATAGAAATGCAAAAACAATCAAATTTAAAAGAAACTATCTCACAAAATAATCTGACGATTAGTGTCACACATAGTTTACACGTGTCCTTTCACAACCCATTGTTGTTAAATTTAAATTAATTCTTCTTTCTTCCGAGCATACTAAAGGCAAGGAATGCATTGTGATCGTTCTGAAGAGCGAAATATTTTTGTCTGAGTCTGATTTCAAAAATGACAAGACTGAAACCGTTTCAGACCTCAAGGAATTTCCGTGACTGTCAGTCGGTCTGTCCAACATTTATGTGAACCAACGTATCTTAAATACAACTAACCAAATTTTAATCAACTTTGGTTAGTCCATTTTTGGTCTCGCATATAAGTTGCAACCTTCTTCGCCCATTGGTTTGTATTCCACATGCGCGCCACTTTTTTTTTTTTTTTTTTTTTTTTTTTTTTTTTTTTTTTTTTTTTTTTTTATTAACACCTATGTCTTTAAAAGTACTCATCTGATTATTAAGAAACAATTTTGATGGCATGTCGAATGTAGCAAACACAATACCATTACCTTTTGTTAGCTCTGAAGCAAAAAATAAGTAGAATGAATAATTAATTAAAAATAACCATTGGCATTATTAAAAATTACTAATATAGAGGTAAATAAAAAACAACGCGATAGGACTAGACGTTGCAGCTCCTATATTTGGTAACATAAAATATTGCTATCCCATTTCTTTTAAAGTTTTCATAAATAATATAATGTTAGAAACAATATATATTATTGAAACAAACAATTAATGAATAATCTTTACAATTTAGTTTTTGAACACACCAAAAGCCCAAATGGTTTACTTAGTTTGGTAACTAATTTTTAATTCCACAATAATTGTAGCAATTTTAAAATTACATAGGTATGTACATTTAAATCATGTTTTTTGCGAATTTTACTTCTTTTAGAGTTTGATCTTATAACTGCGTTAAAACTTCTAATTCTTGAAATCGACGTGTAATGCTATAAAATCGTCGTTGTTATACTAACATATTTACTAATACAATCGTTTTTAGGGTTTCGATGGTAAAAGCAAAAAAAAAAAAGAAACCCTTATAGTTTCGTTCCTGTGTCTGTCTGTCTGTCTGTCTGTCACTCTGTACGGTTCCAATAACTTTTGAACCAAAAGAGATAAAATCGTGAAACTTACCAGTATTATAGATCGTTTTGACGCGCACACAGGAAAAATATAGAGAACTCAAAATAATCAGCTGTTCAAATTCAAAACGGCGGATAATTCACATCGCGAGAAAAAAAATATTATTTTAAAATTTTGAGTGGGGTATCAAATGAAAGGTATTGAAGAGTAGATTACAAAAATATATAACACTTGTGGGAAGTATTTCAATTTCCTCGCCATTTTGTCAAAAAAATTAATAATCCCCCCCCCCCTTACTAATTTTTGTTCACAATACAAACGAAACCCTTTTTACGTGAGACTTCACGCCTTACCAATTTATTTTGAAAATGTTTTTGAAACAGATTTAAAATAAATTTGGTTTAAACTCTTTTAGTCCAATAATTTTAAGCAAAAAAAGGGCTGTTTACTTAAATGCGTCATACAAGCAAGAGACTTCGTACAAATGATCTCTGGGGCATTCTGATTAAAATCCTATAAAGTTCCCGAAAAAAAGAGTTGTGATCAAGCCGCCATCTTGGAAAATAGTGGCCAAAATTCAATTTTTTGCTTCTACTAGCTTAACTATTAGGTTTAGAAAAAAAAATTTTCTAATCAATAAAAAAAAGGTTCTTTAAATTTACCCCCACTGTGCCCCCTAAAACTGTATAGCGGCGTCTACACATACGTTCTTTCCTGCAGGCCTGAATCGTGAAGGATTGCGCGTGAGTAAAATCGTGCATTACTCGCACGTGTGGGAAAGATTTGGTAGCTATAAAAGTGATACGTGCTTTCCTACAGGAATGCGTGCCCCCGTGTTGGCGCGAAGGAAAGAACGCATGTGTAAAGAGGAATCCCGCACGCAATCCTCGGAGCGTGGAGTGGTCGTCAGACAAACAGTTTTAGGCACACTGGGGGTAAATTTAAAGAACACGGCAGGCCTGTGGGAAAGCTCGTTGTCGCCTTTACACGAAGGAGATTACGCGCGGTAAAGCGTGCGTCTCTGTGGACGCGTAATCCCTCACTCCAGTGCAGCCTTTACACTGGCGCTCTTTTCCGTTTGTTGCTCTATCCTGCAGGAAAGCGTGCATGTGTAAAGGCCGCTATTGGGAAAGTATTTGACTGTTTATACAGGGTATAAGCAAATCTTAATTATAATAGTAAGATACTTTACATTTAATAGGAACAACAAACAACTCTGTGTCTGTGGTTGGTCAGAGGGTGAAAACTATAAGAACCAAATTTATTAATAATTACATAATATACAATTTTTACTTGAACATTTTTTTTAAACCTAATAGTTAAGCTAGTAGAAGCAAAAAATTGAATTTTGGCCGCTATTTTCCAAGATGGCGGCTTGAGCACAATTTTTCTTTCGGGGACTTTATAGGATTTCAATCAGGATGTCCCAGAGATAATTTGTACGAAGTCTCTTGCTTGTATGACAATTTTGTTTTTTTGAAAACCTAAAATGACGTGTCTATTTTAAAAGCTTCAAAATAGTTTGCAAGTTGAGATAGATGAAAATAAGATCCTCTACCCTACATGAACAGAAAGGGTGAGTGTTATGGATGATGGCAGAGGCACGCGACCGGAACTAAAAAGCCATAAGTCCACGGAAGTATGTATTTCCTGAGGATTATTATAAATCTGTAGTAATGACTTCGATGGGACTTTAATGGTTGTAAGTAAAGTGCAGCGTTCAACTTTGTAGGGTCTAGTTTATTTTTAGCATGATACATGTATGTAAACGTACAATCATTAGGGGTTCTTTCATAAAAGCCTTTTAGCTACTCTAAACACTTTGAAGTAATAATTTAACATGAGTAATTTTTTTGATCATATCATGTAATCCAGCATGATTATTTCAAGTACCTGCCTCATGTAAAATTTGACTTATTTCATTTCTCTTCGAGTTTAAAGAAATTTAAACTGTTCCGTAATCTGGTACACAAAATAAACATACAAATATTTAATACAAAGATTACCATTATTTTCCCCCAAGAGGAAATTTTTAATTCTAGATATTTTTTAAATTTATATTTACGAACAAACTTTATTATATAAAACCAACTTTTGACATCCTCAAAAATGACCTTTTAATGAGTAATTCATATTGCGGGGTTGAGTAAATTAGGATTTAATCTGCTTTTATTGTATATTAATTTGTTTTAGTTTTAATGAAAACTTTTTTTGGTCTACAACTCTATACCAAAAGAAATGCTTATTTCAAGTTGCAGGTTCTCAGATCTCTTCTTAGATAGGCTTGCAGTAGAAACGACATCAAACATACATGTCCCATGTCCGATTATATATGACGAACTATAAATTACAACTGTTGCTGCAAAACCCTGGGTAGTATCCTTATCCCATCTATATGGTATTCATTTGATTAAGAACAAACAGGTAACTAAATGCCTGGAGCAAAACTTGAACTCCTAAGTCACGTATTTATTTATGAAGTCCTATCGCTGAAGTTATTTTCAGTTGCACTTTAGCTTCCCATCAAAGTAAGATAAAATTGCATGGGATTGCCGATTTAAGCAAATTTAGAACGTTTAATAATATCTGATGAGGGAAAAAATAATTTCTACGCACGAATTGCATTCTGGCGGTAGCTTTACACGTGTATGTAGGCTGCTACTTGATTATAATTTCTTTGATTCCTTTTTTAAGCTCGAAGGTCAGTAATATTGAGGATGAGGATGTAACAGAGAAGTGAGGTCCATGTTCTCGCGGGCTAAGCCCTCAGGCTACCGCTCCTCTTTCTATCTTACCGTACCATTACTGAATCCACTCCAATAACTAGAGGAAAAAATTACAGACGAACAGAAAGAAGGAATAAGAGTTCACTTTTTTTATGTGGAAGGTTAGTGTTGCGTGAGTTTGGATTAAACGCGAGGTAAACTGTTTTTTGAGGGACACGAAGGGCAGGGCCCTTACTTAAGTGCCTCGTTATTCCTGTTAAACGCACCCATTTTGAACCAGACCGACGCGACGTCGACAATATGACCTTAGGAAAAAAATAACAATAAATTAGTGTCTCTATTATCATTTTCGAAGCTGAAAAAAACAAAACATTTTTATAGTTACAAAAAATGAAATTGTATTTTCGAAAAAGTAATACTAAAGTAATTCTACTTAGGGCCATGCATTTTATATCAGTTTAATAAAGACAATTCTTATTAGAACGTTGTAAATATCTTTAATTACTTATAAAACAACGTCAAAAATGTGTATTTTATTATTTTACTAGCTGGATACCCGTGCTTCGCTACGGAGAGTTTTTATATTTATTTGATAAGTTTATAAACTACCAGGAAAGCATACAAATTAATTATTTTACTATGCGAGAATATCTAGATTCGACTCCTCCTACTTATATCCCCCTCCTCTTTGATAAGATAATTTGCAAATATCCTAAAGTTACCCCCTTCCTAAATGAAAATATGACAAAACTGTGCATAACAACAATTACTGTACTCTTAAAGAGCATTTCAACGATATGCATCATGAAGATATAGGGTATTCATTACTTGTACCCCATACCCCTTCGAACCAAAATTTATAGTTCGAAAATTCATGTAAACAGTTTACCTTCCCCTTGCTTTGAAGGTCAAGTGTACAAATTTTCATCGAGATCGGACTAAAACTGTAGATTTGTATAATAGTCCATACATATGTACACACATATGTTGACTTTTATATACGTATAGAGATATAGATATAAATTTCCATTTTACCTCTCCCCCTTCTAAATGAAAGTAAGACGAAACTGTACTTAAGAACAATTACTTTTCTCTTAAACAGCTTTTCAACGATTTATATCATGAAGGGTGTATCCATTACTTTGTCATTTGTACCCCGTACACATAACAACAATTACTGTACTCTTAAAGAGCATTTCAACGATA
>KZ651197.1:765253-784174 GCA_001010745.2 Gerris buenoi
TCCCTATTTTTCTCTTTTACATTTAGTGCCCCCCCCCCACCCTAAGATCATACCCTAAAAAAAAAAAAAATTAAGCGGTGGTCATATCTTCCCTCAGGACTTGTGATATGTTTATTGTCAAACTTTAACGAACAAAAGAGCAATGTAATATTGTGGTTGCACACTAAAACCTAAACTCTGGCAAAGCAAGTATGGCGGTATGAGAGCACGCTTAAGTCCTATATCTGATCTGGAATATGGTGGTATATGGTCGGGCCCCTGATGAGTCGGACGTAATGTCTGATGTTGGACAGTTCCTATGTGTCACGCTTGCGTGGCACATCCACTGGTGTTTCTCACAAATTGTGTAGTCTATTGTAGTGTGCAAACACGGTATTACATTGCTCTTGTGTTTTGCCAGCCAAGTAAGTATGGCGGTATGAGAGCACGCTCGTCTCTGATAAGTCCTATATCTGATCTTCTTGATCTGGTGTAGGTCCAGAGTGGGGTGGGCATAGGGAATCCAATCCCGGGATCCCAAGCCGATTTAACTCTACGGCAATCCCGGGATTGTAACATAACAATCCCGGGATTTCGGGACTTAAACATTTTTCAATTTTGGCTGGTACAAGTTAATCTAGAGAATAATTGATTTTCTAAATAAATAACATAATTTATTTAGTTCTAAGTACTAAACTAAATAAACAATCAAACAAATGAATTGAATAAACAATAATATTAATCAGGAAGACGAATGCACTTAGTAGCGTATTAAGAGTATACAGACTTCTGAGATTTATTGACTATGCGGTGTGGACTGTAGGAATTATTAAGAGAGAGGAAAGTATTTATCCAGCTTTAGCTACACTTACATAACTTTTAAATCAAGAAATTGCAAAAAAAAAGTATGAAACTGTTGTAAAAAGTATTAACCTGGAGTACTGACGAAATCTGACCTTCTAAGTACCATAAGAAAAGAAATGGTTCAATTGTGTTGTTTTGTAAATTTAAATAATTTTAAAACCTAAACAGCAAACTTTTAAAGAAAATTTTAAGTAAACAGAGTTTTGTTTGTTGCTAAAACGTATTACGGGATGATTAGTTGTTTTCATTAGGTACATTTTTTGCTTCGTGTGATTAATGTTTATCAATTCAATTATTTTAAAAACAAAAGAAATGCTAAATAAATATGGCTTATTTTGTTATGATAGTAATTAAATAAATAATAATACATCATAACTGCATGCTTTTAGGCTTTTTATAAGTCTAGTTGGAATTTGGCCAATCCCGGGATTTGTTTTTACGGTCCCGAAATCCCGGGATCGAAAATTTGGTCCGGGATTGGATTCCCTAGGTGGGCATCGTCGGGCTCCTGATGAGTCGGACGCGACGAAACGATACAGGACATGGCGTAATGCCATCATCTTAATGACGTAATGTCTGATGTTGGAACAGTTGCTATGTGTCGCGCTTGCGTGGTACATCCTCAGGTGTCTCTCACAAATTGTGTAGCATTAACGAACAACTATGCCAAATATTCGCATATTGGACTGTTTATAATGAGACTAAATATCCGTTTATTTTGATGAGTCTCAGGAGGCCAGGGCTATTAGCATTGACTTATATTAGACTTACTTAGTCTCGAACAAATAAATGCATGTGCGATGAAAATGTCCCGAAAAAATTTTTATTTACCTTGTCATTACCGATAAAAACCCTTGGAGGATCGAAACAGGGACACTTTTAATTTCTTTTTTCCTTCTTCGGGGCCACCACCTGAATTTATTTATATTTTTTTTATTCATAAAGGTATGGGTATGGGGAAAAAAAAAAAAAAATCACAATATAATTACGCATGTTCTTAATAATCTACGAATCCCTAGAGTATTTGGATGCAAGTACTTCCCTATTTTTCTCTTTTACATGCGCACAAACATACATATATTTACACCTATACCTTTATCTTCAAAAACACTAATTTGATTTTTATTAAATTTAGATGGTTTGTCGAAAGTAGCCCGTAGGTAGCCACAGTTTAATTTCAATCGTATGCACTTAAAATTTATGCGCAATAAAATGTTTACAAATTTGATATTTTAATTCATCTAAAAAATCAGAACAATTTTGAAAGATTAAAAAACGAGGGAGAATTAAATAAATCTGATAATAATGGGTTGTAAAAGCATAGCATCATTATTGAATATGAGATAGGACGCGAGGAAGCTATAATATGTGCCTCACTAATTGGCAGATTATTTTTGTATGATGTTTAATATTACATTTTATTTGAATGTTTCTTTAACATTTTTTAAATCTTGGAAAGAGGGAAGCTTTCCCCTCCCAACCTTCTTCTCCCTCCCCCCTGTAGAGACGCCCATGTATATAAACCTTATGTAACATGATTAATTCTCCGGAGGAGATCCGAAAGTGATGCTCACAGTGAGGTTAGATCGGATCCCTAAAATCAAGGAGGGCGGTATTATTATTTACTGAATGAGGGCTTGGTACATTCTGGTAGGATATGTTTAGAGCAGAAAGCCCGAGGGCCTCAGTGGTCTTAAAGCACCTGCTGCAAAAAGCACCCCAGGCTACCATCAAGCCTCTTTATAATTATAAGGATCAGGAGTGGCCAGGGTGGACCAAGCACCTCATCTCCTTATCGTGCTCTAACATTTTATATCTAGCTCCTGGTTTCGGTATCCTGACCTTTTTTAATTTTTATTTTCGTGTTTTATAGCATGTTCTACACAGAATCTTGATATTTTTTGTGGTCAGGTAAATGTATAAAGCGCGGCGGCAACACTAACAATTTTTGAATTCAACATTATACACTCTATATTAGATTATATTACCTTCAACACGAGGGTCATTAATTTAGAGCAGTAGCAATCCCGAGATTGAAAAAATTGCAGTTATGTTTAAAAATATCTACAATGCATTATTAAACTCATATATTTAAATCGAATATTTTACTCTTATGAGTTAAAAACGCGTATAAATTCCCATACCTATTAAGCTAAGCTAACATCAATATTGCTTTTTAGCAAGTTTCTGTTTTAAAAACTCACTCAAAACGCATTGTACAGGCGTCCAAAATATCGTTTTATGGCAAAAAATTCTTCTGCTGTTATTGCTGCTTACGTTAAAAAAAACATCTTATTGGTAAATATTGTAGTATCTGTATCTGACCCACTATTTCCCCCCTCCGATTTTAAACGAATTGTTTTGAAATGTTACTTTGTTTTTGTGATAAGTTAATTTTTAAAAAATGAATTTGAAGATTTGATTATTAGATTTTTTCGAACAAAAATATTCACAATTGTACTAATACTCAATACTATACTAAATAGTTTGAATGTTCTGTTACCTCGGATTTCAGCCATTTAATTATTACAAATCTGATGTTAGCGAAAAGGTTTTCTAGTATTTATTAGTGCCGCTGAATCGTAAATAAATAAAAATAATATACTGTAGATTTTTATCATTGCCTTTTTTTACTATGATCTTACAACTTGAGTCCCTTGTTTTTCTGGTAAAAAAAGGTTTAATGTACTCAATTGACTGTCCTAAAATAAAAGGTATAACTCATTATAATTAGTCCCAAAATTGATTGTGGAAGTTTGTAATCTCATAAAAAATACTTTATGAGGTATATTTTTTGTTGTTGAGCCAATGGATTGAGATTTGTCAGGACGAAGACTCCTACACTTGTTGGGACTTCTGACTAATGATTGTTAATCAGAATAGAATTATCACATTCTTTATTACTGCAGACGTTAAAAAATAATTTAGACAGTTAGTATAGAGTTGGAACATATTGACCTGTCTGTGATGTATCGATGGGCGATTATTAATGTTGCGGGTAAGTTTATACCTGAGCGGCAGCAGTGGGTGAGCTATCAATCAGGTTATAACCTGCGTGTCGGTCTCTGATCACGTACTGCAGTCTCGCCTTTCACACAGGTAGAATAGTTTCAAAGCAGTTTTTATACAAACCGTTGTAAAAGTCTCTTTGCTGCAAGACAAGAACCTTTTGTCCAGTTCCGGTAAAGGAAATAAAAATTAGTACCATTGGAAAGGAGAGGGAAAAGAGTACCGATTTGTACCTATTCATCCAGAAAGCTCTGTCCGGCAAGCTTGTACATTTTTATTTTTTTAATTGTATAGTTATTATTTGAATTAATACTATACAATAGCGCAACGCAATAGCGGTCCAATCTAATATTTAAGAAGGCTAAGAAGGTTTAAACTGAAAATGGTATTCTCTAACTCTGTTTACAACTTTAATTTAAATTTCATCTATATTTTATTGTCAAACTGTAACATGAATTAGTTATTAAAGAACTTGTTGAAATATTCCAAGGCATTAGAAATACAGAAAAAGAAAGAACAAGAGAAAAATGTTTGAATTAAGAAGAAAAATAATCCAGACCCGTGTCCAAGAATGGGTTTTGATTAGTTCATTACATTTAAATATAGTAATAATAATAATTAGATAATTGGAAATTAATAGCAAAATCTGGGTTTAAATTGAATATTAAAAAAACGAATGACTCCTAATGTAGTAGAACCTAATAATAAAAGCTAACATTTCGATAATTTGTAATTATTGACCTTAATCCAAAAGGTAGTAAAAAAAATTAAATAAGTTGAACGACAAACAATTTTCTTTCGAGATAAAGCTTTTTTAATCATAAACCGTAGGAAAGATAACCATAGGGACGATAGTTCATGAAAAAATAACTGTAGGAAAGATCATTTAAATTTTAAAATTTTAATGAAAGAATATTAATTTTATGTTAAATACATTGATATCTTATCAACACCACAATCACATACGGTCTTTGGGGCAAGTTAAAAAAAAATTGTGGCGATTATCTATTATAAATAAGAAAATTATATATATATATAAAAAAAAATAGTCTGCCAATTATAGTGTGGCACATGGCACATAGCTTCTACGTTACGCTTATACTTTTGACAATATGCTTTTACGACCTATTATTGTTCATTTGAATTAATTTTTCCCTGTTTATTAACTTCTTCAAAATTGTTTTAATTTTTTTTATGAATTAAGCTATCAATTTAGCAAAAATTTGAAGAGCGCAGACGTTAAAATTATAATCTGGGACTATCTCCGGGTTAATTTAGATAAACCATCAAATTTCATGCAAATCAGATTAATACTTTTAAAGGCGTAAATAAATACTTGTGCTCATGTGGAAAATGAACAAATGGGCGAGATGGTGAATTTTACCTGGAACTAATAATGGGCAAATTATGACCTACTATCCAAATTTCATTAAAATCGGACAAGTATAGTTCTTAAGATATATGTATAGGTTCACAAAAATTGAGCGAGAAACAGACCGACAGACAGACACGGAACCAAAAAAATTTCTTTGATATCTGAAACTGATTTCTGTCTTGGATTTTTTTAGAATTTGATTAGTTTTACTTCTTCATGGTTCATACAATTAATACAATATAAAAATAGAAATATTATGATAAACTCTTTTAACTGCCCTGTCTCTTTCCCATGCCTGTGTTCTTGTACATTTACTTATTTACATTTGAAAGTATACACGTATACTGTAAGTGCATATATTTACATATTTATATTTGAAGTAGGATCCATATAAAAATACACTAGGTTTGAAGTAGGATCCATATAAAAATACACTAGGTTTGAAGTAGGATCCATATAAAAATACACTAGGTTTGAAGTAGGATCCATATAAAAATACACTAGGTTTGAAGTAGGATCCATATAAAAATACACTAGGTTTGAAGTAGGATCCATATAAAAATACACTAGGTTTGAAGTAGGATCCATATAAAAATACACTAGGTTTGAAGTAGGATCCATATAAAAATACACTAGGTTTGAAGTAGGATCCATATAAAAATACACTAGGTTTGAAGTAGGATCCATATAAAAATACACTAGGTTTGAAGTAGGATCCATATAAAAATACACTAGGTTTGAAGTAGGATCCATATAAAAATACACTAGGTTTGAAGTAGGATCCATATAAAAATACACTAGGTTTGAAGTAGGATCCATATAAAAATACACTAGGTTTGAAGTAGGATCCATATAAAAATACACTAGGTTTGAAATAGGATCCATATAAAAATACACTAGGTTTGAAGTAGGATCCATATAAAAATACACTAGGTTTGAAGTAGGATCCATATAAAAATACACTAGGTTTGAAGTAGGATCCTATAAAAATACACTAACTAGGTTTGAAGTAGGATCCATATACAATAATGTTTTTCAAAACTGATAAATGATAATGACAAAAACAGTGTAGAAGAAAGAAATGAATATTGAAAGTTTAAGAGCGTAAGGAAAATTATATTTTGGTCCTTAAGTTATCAGTCAAGTTAGTTATGCAGCCTGACAAGCTGGAAATCATTCTCTCTTAGCAGTCCATCTCTATACTGGCTACCTGTGTTAAACCATTCATTCAATTTTTTACAGATATGTGTAATGATTGATCTGCTGTTTTTACTGTGAGCACGCTTTTCGTAGTTCTAATCATCCCACCCATTACGACTCCACCAATTTCTTCGAGAGTTCAACCGATCTCTCCGAACAGCTTTACGTTTTTAACTATAGTTTAATGAACCGAGATCATTACTCTATACCTACCCAAAATACCTTTAAAAAAAATAAATGTTTGTTAAAAACGTTCGTTCAAAAAAAAGAAAAAAAAGTTAAATAACTTTTTTACTGTCTATAAAGAAAAAAAATAACTTCACATCTTCCGTTACTTTACATTGTATCCTTTAACTTTCTCATATACGTGGTTCACATATAAAAAATATATATATAGAAAGTATTGTGATGGCAAAAATATCTATTTGATTTGAGATTTAGATTAACTTATTAATTTTACATGTATATTTGGGATGTTTCATTTGAGTCTGAATGTCCTCTATAATGGGCATTTAATATCTCAAAAACGGGTGGTCCAAAAATTTTGTAAAAAATGCTGTGATATCATGGGGTCTATAGGAATTGGCCCTCTAAAAGAAAATGTTTTACAATCGACAGAAAGAAATCGGGTGTGAAAGGGAAAACGAGGATTTATGTAATTACTTTATTTTATGGTAATCTTGAATCTACTCCTCCACCCTTTATTTAATTAATAATATTGATTCCAAAATGAATCTTAGTATATTATTTAATTTGGAAGTTTAAAGAACTATTCATAAATATTAGACTTTTTTTATAGATATTTATATTTTGAATAAATTAAGAATAGAACATAAATAAAATGTATTATGAATACTTTTTTCTTCCGCAAATTAAGTCAAAATTTGGTCCAGTCTTTCTTGAATTTTAGAAAATTGTACTTTTTTGGTACAGATTATATTTTGAAAAAAAGTAATACCACAAATGTTTCTTATATGAACAAGCAGGACATTTTTATGGAGATTGACTTTTTACGAACAATGGAATTTTGGTCATTACATACGTACCATAGGGCCTAGGCCAAACAGCATTTATCAATATACTATAGCCAGTGCTGAAGGTATAAATAAAACGAAAGTTGATGCAAAAGAGTGGTTTATTCCTTGGTATACTACACCAATTAATACTCCGGCACTTATTCCTTAAATTGCATCAAAATTCAGGAGTTTTTTATCCGGGGCTCAATCATTTGCTCCTGTGATCCTCTTGCTTTTGCAATGCTGTACAGGATCGAAGATGTCAAGTGTAGGGTACAGTTTGGCTGAATAGACTTTCAAGTTGATTATTTGCATTTCTTTGATTAAGGGAAATCCTCTTGTTTACCCTTCGGCTCTTGGTCCCCCCTTTTTTAACAATTTCATTAAAATGTCAGTACAAGTATTTATTGTGATTTTTTTGTTATTGCTGTCTTTTTGTAAAGTAAAGAAAATAATTATCTTTCGGGAAGAGATTGTTTAGGGGAGGATACAAGATCTAAAGAAGTGAAAAAATATGGTAAGATGATATATTCTAATTTTTTAAAAATATTTCCAAGATTAAAGTTAAAAAAAATTATTATATTATAATATTATACATAATATAATTTTTCCTCAGAGACGACCTGACCCTACAATATTGTCCTTTGTAGTTTGGACATCTAGATGTATTGTATTTGGCTTTGCTCATATTTATTCTGAATTTGAATAGATGTGGCATAAAGATACAATCAAGATGCTTTTACTTGAGTTCTCCGTATCACTTTTCATTTTCCTACCAATACAATGATGCTACGTAATCTGCTTCTAGTTCTCTCTTCTAGGATAAGCGTTTGATCACTATTATTACCTGTTAGTTGTTCCTGAAATATCTAAATCTAAGTTGAGTAGTCCTGGAATGTATTAGTTAAATTACCAACAGCTTATAAATTAGGTCGGAGTGTTAATAATGAGCTTCTCCTTCAAGCTGTTCGTCATTAAAACTTTTAACATAAATGTTATTTACGCACAGTGCAGATTAGCATATAACAGAAAATTTAAACTTAAGCGATGTAACTCTAATCTTAAAAAGTTAAATTTGTTGTCAAAGTTAATTTTTTATGGTTATTAAAATGAGAGAAAATCCTTCTCATGTAATACATTATGGTCCGTCAATATGGACAAATGATATATGACCGCTTTTTATTTCCGTTCAACCCAAGTAGCTTATGTTTTTCTCACTCTATCACTACAGAAAAAATAATAATATTTGTTGACTGTTCTCTTTGCATTGAACAATAGTCAATGTATCTTCCTTTTTATTTTCAATTTTTGACTCTGTATTAATTCGAATCAATTTGATAGAGTGAGTTGTGGTATGATGTATTATAGAGGTCCATTGATCTCGCCGCACAGTAAAGTCATAATAGATCCATTAATAACTAGGAGAATATAGTTAGGGGATTGAGTGGGTGATACGGAAATCGACTTATCAAGTCACGGTGACTCCTTTTCTTCTTAGTTACAGCAGCAGGATGGACTTAAAGGATTCAGCCCAAAAGCTATCCTCTGGAAATTTTGTTGATCAGTTCAAATTTTTATTCTATTGAATCAAATTACATACTTTGTTTTACAATTTCCTAGTTCTATAGTCTAGAGTCTAGACTATAGAACTAATACTCGTAGAAGTAGAACTAACCTCCCTTCTCTTGTGCAACAACAACAAAAATGAAGGAGCTTCTTACCAAATCATAACTCTCTCTATTTTTTTTTTTTTTTTTTTTAAGATAACAACTTAAGCCATATTTACATGAGCTGACTAACAATAACGGCTATTGTTTATGCATTACCTTTCCTGGATTCTTCATGATTTTTGTTTTCCCAACCATAACAAATAATTTCTCCAGTCCTCCCTGTTTATTATTTCCAATTTTTACCCATCCATTTGATCTTGTCTCACTTAATAAGTTAGTTAGTCGAATATTACTCCAAATAAAATATTTACTGATGAGGATTAATATGTATAAATGTATGCTTCATAGACACATCATCTTGGAATATAAGGGTAAGTGTCCATCTGAGACTTTTTAGTATCGAGACTCGCTCTCGAGATTGAAATCGCTAGTGGATATGGGGCTGAGACTAGTCTCGGAGACTCGCCGACTCTCCGAGACTCGGGAGAGCCTGATGTTGCTCTCAAGTGGACAAGGTTCTGAGCCTGATCTCGAGACTAGCTCTCGAGATTTAGTCTCAGATGGACACTTACCCTAAATCCGCATTAGTTCTTATTTTTACTATAATTTACTATAATACTAGGAATAAATGAATGAATCTCTATAATTTTTTTAACTCTGATATAGCGAGATAATATGGGAAGGCATTTCTATAGAATCAATATCCTATATTTAAATGTAAGTGATTTATTTATTCTGTTATGGTCATTTTTCCAGTGGCGCTGAAAGAACGTTTTTCCCTATCTACTCTATAATCTCTTGTTTGTTTTTTTCATGTTTATCGTTTTGTCAAACATAAATTTTAAATATATGTTTGCGTAGCCAGGGCAAGAAACACCGAAACGGTTTTGACACATGGGACAGATTTGAAAAACTACCACTGTCGTTCTGATGGATCACGATCGATCCCCTTTGAATTATGGAATAGACCTACTAATAGCCGCCTTCTATTGATTACTAATGTATCGATAAAAAAGAAGAAGAATAAAAAATAAAAAAATGGACGAGAATTTGTTATTTAAATGGTGTGCGGGAGGAGGTGCGCGAAGGGGTGATAGGCCGGTGACAGATCGGTCCAGCTTGTTGACGCACCGGTGTTTTGTTTTAAATATTGTACGTACAGCGGACGGACTGTCGGACATCACTTCTTGGAAACCTACTTAAGGAATACATTAATCACGTGGAGGCTAATGATATTCCGAGCCGGGAGCTCTTGAGTATAATCGATTATTCGGTCTCGCACCTCAGGTTTTATTCGTGTTTCACTACTGTCTTACACACCTAAACAACACTCATCGAACTATTAGTCAAAAGCCTCTGTGAGCCGGGTGCTAAATGAACCGGGTAGAAGCACAGGCCTATCCTCCTTCCACATTCTCTTGAATATATTACATAAAATAAATCAGCCCCTTATCCATGTTTCCTTACGGATACTATCCGTAAATTTCTTTGGGCTTAAATGTGCAACCTACTAACTAAGTAGGAGAATGGTGTAAATATTTGCAACTTTGCAAATTGTCTCACCTGATTGGATTATTTCAATTTAAAAATATTTCTGGAACATGTAATCTTAAAGATTATGATTTATCATTTCAGGGTCGATTTAAGTTTATCCTTTTGTACTTCAATCTTATTTGAACCGGATTTTCTTTTTATAAAAACGGCAACCGTCCAGTTCTTACTTCTAATACATTGGCAGAATCCTACATTTTACAGTGCAGCTCTTTGCCAATTTAATTATTTTTATTCATCGCTTAAGGCCCGTTGAAATTTAGCCATCCATAGGTTGTAAATTTGCAGATGCACTTGATAAAAGCTGGTATTGTTTTAGAAGGACGAAAGGGTAGGTAAATAGTAGGCAAGTTGCCAGCGGTTAAGTTAACTTCTTTACTTTTCTGACGTGCTCCTTTAGGTCCGTTCATATTGGTTGATGTGAGTGCTATGCTCTAGGCAGGTTTACTCGATATTCTTCGAATCTCCAGAAAATTGTTGAATCGCCCGAGGTGATCTGAAAATGGATGCTCGCGTGCTTGTCGTCTGCCGCTAAGACTCACCTCTCCTAGGAGGCGCGGCCATTATGAGACGTCCCCAGAGTGCCAGCTACCAACCAAATGATACGTTACCAGACTACTGTCAGCAATTACCGCTCCTCCGGTCTATCACGCATCTCTTTCTGAAGAAGAAGTAAAAAAACTCTGCCCTTCCTATGTGCACCTTAATAACACCCACTTACACAGGTAGGAATCGGTCGCATTTTCGTGTAACATCTACTGTAAAATTACCATTATTATAGGACATTCAAGCAGGGAACATTCAACTACATATTTATATATATATATATGTTTTTTTTATAAACTTTACTTTTATTAATCCCTTTTTATGTTTTGAACATCGTCATGCATCTTTCTAATACATTTATTTGATTTTTCAGTTATCATAAATATTATTGGTTTTAGTAGTTTTTATGTCACTTAGGACTCTAGTTCAGTAAAAGAGGGTACATTAAAAAGAATTCGACGGTCATAAATTATTTGAATTTCAAATTATTGCATTTTTTTTTTTCAAGCTCAGTAAAGGTTACAGAAGCATAGTGCTCGTTCTGAAGAGGGACATATTTGTATCTCCCTGACGTCTCGTGTCTGTCTGTCAGTCTGTCGGGCTGTCCACAATTTTTTAAACAAACATAATATATATTAAAAACTAATCGTCAGGTTAAAGAAATTCGAATGTTATGGTATGCCGCGATTAGCCCATTATTGGTCCCTTATAAGTTCTAACATTTGATGCCCATTATTGGTCTTCCACAAAACTCATCGAGAAATTTAGATGGTCTGTCGAAAGTAACTTATAGATCGTCCCATAATAATTTAAACAATCTATACGCTTTTTCAAATTTTACTGTTAAAAATAAAATACATTTTTTGGACTTTTAACATTATAGTCTGGCAATTAGGGTCCCGTGTCCTATTTCGTATACTTTAATTATTTTATGCTCTTACAACCTATTATTGTAAAATTGATTTAATTTTCCCCGTTTTTAAATCTGTCAAAATTGTTTTTATTTTTTTACATGAAGATTAAGTATCAATTTATGAAGGTAAGTATCAATTTAGCAAAATATAAAGAGCGCAGACGGTTTAAATTAATCTGCGTATTATAATCGGCATATTAATCTTTTGTCGAATGTACCGACAAAACATCAAAATTTCATAAAAATCAGATGAGTACTTTTTAAGGTATGTTGGTTCGCAAAAATTGAGCGACAGACAGACTCGAAACCTAAAATTTTGCCTGCTGTCTGTAACTGATTTGTGTCTTGGATTTTTTTGAAATCGGAGACATAAAACATGTCGTGTTTCAGAACAATCACATAGTTTCCATTACCTAAGCTCGGAGCATTCAGTAAGCTCGGAAGCGATTGTTTGCCAAATAGTTTGGCACATAGCTTCCTCGCGTCCTGTCCTGTAATACTTTAATGATATTATGCCTTAACAAATATTAATTTCTTTATTTATTTACTTCAACCCCCTCCCCCATTCTTTTTTGATTCTGAGCTTACCAAAGGTAACGAGAGCTATGCGATCGTTAATAATTTATTATGTTTTCGATTCAAAAATTCCAAGACAAAAACCCGTTTCAGACATCAGGGAACATATTTAGTTCTGTGTCTGTTAGTCGGTCCATCCGCAATTTTTGCGAACCAACATATCGTGAGAACTACACGTCTAATTATAATAAAATTTAAATGGTAGGTCATATTAGTAAACTGTAGGTCCTATTTAGGTTGCAACATGCTGCGCCCTTCTGAAGCGCACGGCAGTACGTATAAGGCCAAGTTTCAATAAGCATGCACTGCATCTTTACTTGTGGGACACCCTGTATATTATGAACTAATATGGGTAGAGGTGTTAATTTTTTATTTCTGGTTTAGTTTTTAATTAACTCTGTTTTTAAATTAATTGTATACATATATCTAAGTACATACTATATTATATCTATACATATATATCTTGTTTATTTTATACATACTCACACACACACCATGGATAAATTAGTAGCGAAACGAACTTATAATTAGATCTTGGTATGGGTCTATATGCAAATGGGCCACGCGTTTTAAGTGATATTACATAAAGGCCTTTAGGGCTTTTGTCAGGTAGTTGCGTTTTGGACCAATCAAAATGGACCCGGGGATCCAATTTGATCAAGAGGAAGCTATCTTCTTTCTAGGTTTTAATATATTAAACTCGCAGCCAGCGAACCTTCGTTTCCTGCCCCTTATCGTATGTAGAGGACTTCAGTACATTCTTTACAACTAACAATGAAGTTCACATACATATTTCATCTCACTCCTATAATGAGATGATTTTTGTTTTTAAAAAAGTGTATGCAATGGTTTCTTTTATTTTACAATTTAGTAATTTAAATCAAAATAATTACTATTTACAAAGGGAGACAGACAGAGAAAATAGTCCCTTTGTAAATAGTAATTATAATTTGATTTAAATTAAAATTTAAACGTTCCATAGTATAAAAACTACCAAAAACTTATAAATATTCAATTTAGTAACTTAATAGTTGTTTATTTACAGGTTAAAACCAAGGAAGGACAACGTCTCAGTTGCTGTTTTCATCTTGTTAAGTAACTTTTGTTATTACGTAGTTAAACAAATACAACAATAATTTTATTTTATAATATAAGGTTTTTCTTTATAAACGGTAATAAGACACTGCAACAACACTGATTATTATTTTGCCTGTAAAGATGAAATTTGTTCAATAGAAAAAATACAGTCCAAAGCTTTTATAGAGTGGCCAAAAATCACTGGACCATTTAAAATTTGAATAACTATTTACGATAAATTAAATTTATTTTTAATTTCGGATTATTTTAACCTTGGCAATTAAATATGGAGAAATTCTTGACTAAACAAAGTATCAAAATAATTGAATTTTATCTAGAAAATCAACTATTAATTGTGCTGACTTAAAGAGCTGATACTTGTTATTTTGGTAAACAAACTGCAACAACAACTACGCTAAGTAAACAAACTGTACTTAACTTAGTCCGGCGGTTCTAAACTCAGGGGTCTTTAAGTGACTTTTAGCATGTGCTGGAAGATCTAGTTCAAACAGGTTGCAGGGCAAAATTCAGCGTTTACGCCGAATTATTGAAAAACAGCCTTCAATATCCTATAGTAAAAGTAACTATATGATATGGTATAAATGCGGAAAGAGTGAATGGACCATATTTCTTTGAAGATGAGACAGAAAATGCACTAACCCTAACCATCAATGACAAAAGGCATCGAGAAATGCTAGAGAAGTTCGTGTGTCTGCAGTCAAGGAAACACCAGAGTTATCGTAGAGGCAAGATGGAGCTACTGCCCATACAGCTCGGCCTAAAGTTGAACTCTTAAGACAAATTTGTAGAAGAAGGATAATTTCACGAAACTCCGAATCAAGTAGCCGACACGATCACTTGACTTGACTCCTCCAGACTTTATTCTATGAGGGAAATTGAAAGATAGAGTACACCACAATAATCGCAGAACCATTCAGCAATGGAAGCCGTGAAGAAATTGAACAAATAAGCCAGGAAACATTACGACAGGTGATAGTTCACTCTCTAGGAAAAGCGCGTTCATGTAAAGAGCAAAATGGTGGTTTTTTAAAAGGAAGAAATTTTCAAAACTAAATATAATTTATTTTTAATACGTGTGTATTATGTTTGTAAAAGAATAAATGTAAATTAAGAAGAAATAAAAAAAAAATTTCATTTTAAAATGGTCTAGTGCCTTTTAGGCCACACATACAATCATTTTGAAATAATATAATATGATGTCCAAATAATGGATTGTTTTCAATATTGAAGATTTGAGAAAAAATAAATTAATACTATAAGACTACATAAGGTTGTGAATTGTTCACGGTGGCTTTTAGACGTGACGTCACTTTGAGCGAATCCGTCCAAGGCTTCAGGCCTCAGATCCATGTTTGACTACCAGAGCCGCTACCACCCACCCTACCCACAGATTATCATATTTTTCATAGCTGAATCTTCTCTCTGACCCTTGGCTACCTACTTACACGCCTTGGGGTTTATTTTTAATTAAAAATCCTTCCTCTTCGCCCCTTGGAATGTTAATACCTCCGTAGAAGGCCGAGCTAGTATTGGGTCAATTGATTAATGAAGCAATTTTAACCTTTCTTGAAAGTATGAGGTCCACTGCTGCTTTTGCCTGCGGGATCCATAAACCGTTCCTAAAGTACTTTTCCCCAACTTCACACCCCCCGAAAAGCGGTCGCTTCATTATACGCTAATATAAGTTAGGCAAAAAATGTAAACTATTATCTCATTTATAAAATGTTAAGCCCTTTAAAGACCAAATGAATATCGAAAGAACAGACTAACAGGGGTACTAATGGTATGACTAATTAACACCAATACGAAATAATGTTGGGGTTTTGTGATAACATTTTAGTTATTTATTATAAATGTTAAAACACCTAGTAAACTATAAATATGTAATTAGGAGTCAAGGCTCATAGAGGTGTAGGATTGATTAGCAAAAACTGGGATTAATATAATAAATAATTTAAAAATTATTAAAGAAGATGAAACAGGATTGGTAAAGTTGTACTTTTTTACCTGAATTATTTTAATTGGTACGGGATATGGGTTGTGAAAAAAGGTTCTTGGTTGAGTCGGAGACCTGGAGAAGTGGTTAGATTTTATTGAATTGATGAGTCGAAGGAGTAAAAAGGTCCTTGTCGTTTTGTTGTCCTTCAAGAGTAGAATACAAAATGAAAGAGTTGAATGAAGGGAGAGTCCAATGAAAGGGAGACAGCATGATATAAGGGGCAGGCGGACGGAAGGCGTATGTCTTCTTGTCTTCTTCTTTTCCTTCTTCTTAAGACAGTGGAAAAGATTCACCTGCGCTATTCTTTGATTTCACTTGAAACTGAGTGAAGTACCGAGCAACTCCGACGCATCACTCGCACATCTCACAGGAAGTTTGTTCTAGACACGGGGGCTCCTTTGAAGGACAATTCTTAGAATGTCTACAGTTGGACTGATGTGACAACAAGAGCTCAAGGAAGAATCCTTGCTTTGGTTTTAGGAAGACAGTGGGCTTGAATTGAAGAATTTAGCGTTGTGCAGTGCTTCTGCTTTAAAGTTATTTTTCATGATGTTCAAATTGAACACAAAAATTGCCAAGATTTGTCTTTAATTTTTAAAAACTCGTATTGAGTATTATTCAATAATAGAATTAATTATACTAGTTGGAATGAAGTTCCTTGTGGCACGTTCTGGAGCCCGGGAGTAAATACAAAAAAATCGAACGTCACAAAATCAAGCGTCAAGAAACTACCGATGACGATAACTCTAGTAAAAGATGTCCGAGTTAGTTGAAATTTTGTACACATGTTCATTTTACATAATGCCCAGGCTGAGTTCGTTGACAAAGTTATCCGCAAGCGTTCACGCGCAACGCTTGCGTAAACGTAAGATTCAAATTTAAAATTGGAATTTTAGGACGGGAAAAAATTCTAACTTACGTTGTTTGTCATCTATTTAATGGGACAAACAATTTTTTTTAAATAAATTTTTTTATTAAAACGAACACCGACACTGCTGTGAAGTGATAAAGATCGCTAAATTTATTAAAGTGGACCTAAACGTTTTAAATAAAGAAAACAACGTTTTTACCGATATCTTATATCTTTCGTTCTAATGAAAAGATTTTAATAAAACTTCTTACACGTCGTCTAAAGTACAATTGAAACAGGCATGTTAAATTTCAACCTGATACAAGCAGAAGTTTTTGAGTCCTACCAACTACAAACATACTCTTTAATTATAAACTCTTCATTATTAACTTTTTTCCCAATATTCAATACATATTTATTGTAAGCAGGGCCGGATTTTCAATTTTTTGGCCCCCCCGCGAAAAACTCAAATGGGCCCCCAACATCCCAGGCCAGGACCTTTTCGGGGGGGGGGGAGTTTACTGGTTAGTTCACGTAGGGTGGGAGTCCTATCTACACTGTCGGTGAGCCTCGTGATCGCCATGGAAAGTAAGAAAACTACACAGCACAACCTAATTACACGCACCGCATTCATTCTTCATCTTAAATTCGCTTTCGAACTATCTCGCCAGGGCCGCTGAGAGGATTTCCAGGCCTCTGGGCAAGTTAGCATCTCGGTTCCTTTGAACAAACAATGGCCGGGGGTCCAGGGGTCCTCCCCCGGAAAATTTTTGAAAATTTTATTACCAAAATATAAGTTTTAAGGATTTCTAAGGGCAATTTTGTCCTTAGAGGAAAATATGTTTGGTGGGGACGAATTTTGATGTTTAACTAAGATGGGCTAAAAAAAAACCCCAAATAATTGAGTAGTTTTGTAGCTGGTAAATACCTATCATTAAAAAACCTTCTTTTACACTTTGTATGCTATATAATATAAAATATAACATAATATATTTTTTTTGCTAATAGATTTTTATTATGCTAAAATAGATTTTAGAGAAATCAAATTAAAATAATAATGTCACGCATTTTTTTATTTTTTTTTTACAAAAGTTGCATTAATAGTTAAAAAATATTATCAGTATGTCAATATGATTTGTCTGTCAGCTTCTCTCCTATAAATTAACATTGCCCATATTTAATAAGATTAAAAAAATCGAAGTAACTAAATGAAACCATAATATTGAAACTTCCATACTCTCATGAGTCATGACTCATGACACATTAGGAATAATTTTATGTTCTTCACAATCAGTGATGAACTTAACTTAGCATCTGGGCCCCTTTGAATAAATAACGGTGGGGGGTTCGGGGGTCCTACCCCGGAATTTTTTTAAAATTTAAGATAAAAAAGATGAGTTTTAAGAATTTTGAGGGCAAGTTTTTCCTAACAGAAAAAGATGTTTGGTGGGGACGAATTTCAAATACATATTATTATGTACTGTTGGTTAAGTTTTGTATTTGTGTCTATTTAATTTCCGTTGCGTGAATCAACTTTGCCTCTCAAACTTAGCTCGGACATTAGGGGCCCTCGCCAAAAAAATTCTTTAGAAAGAAACAAAAACATTTGTACATTTGAACTGAATGTCCCTTTACAATAGTATAGAAGTATAGTTCCAAGTTTGATTTTTTTATGCTCTTATGGAGTCTCTACCGACATTGGTACAAAGATAAAGGGCCGCCCATGGAGGCCCGGGGCTCCAGGGGGCCCGGGCCTGGCCTCCCAAACTTAGCAAGGGCCCCTAACCAAAAGAAATTGATGAGAAAAAAAAAATTTGCGTTCAGAACTGGTCCCCAAACAATTAGTATAGAAGTATTTTTTCAAGGTAGATTCTATTATTTTCTAAAGGGGCCCCTAGATAGTAATTTCATGTTTTTTTTATTTGGTGGCCCCTTGGCATCGGGGTCCACCCGTGATTCGGGCACGTAGTTATGCCACTAATTACAAGATCCTTGAGCCAAAGTTGACCCATGTGGAAGACATGTGTTCATTTTAGCAATGCTTGCGTAAACGTTCAAATGTAAAATTGAAATTTTCGGACGGGAACAAATCTAACTTATTCTTCTACTCAATGAGACATACAACTTTTTATTTATTTAATTTTTTTTAATAATACCAACACCACCGATTTGCGTTCAGCACTGAATCCCCCTGACAAAGGTATATGAGTATAATTCCAAGTTAAATTTAATTATTCTCTAAAGGGGCCCTCGCGGTCATTGCGGTATAAAGATA
>KZ651197.1:798322-810236 GCA_001010745.2 Gerris buenoi
TTATTTATTTTTTTTTTAAATATATTATGTTAACTGGATATTGAATAATTGTATTTTTCTTAAAACATTTCGAACTCAATCCGTGATTTTTGACCAGTGTTAGTGTAAGTTACACATCTATTGTAAGATAAGCAAAATGTAGAAGGCGTGGGAAAAGGGTGGTTAAGAGTAGCATGGTTTGACAGCGGCCCCAGTATGGCCGGGGCACCGAGAGGTCTAGCTCGAAACATGATTTGACACGGGCAGGAAGCATGATTGAAGCATCGGGCGTGACTGTACAGTCCTCTTACAGCCATCTTATCTGGAAGGATTGATCTCTTGAATGAAACTCCCCTCGGCTGCTACGGAGGGGCTGTCCAGCGTTCTCTTTCAGTAGCTCGGCTTCTAAGTAACAATACTTCCCACTTAAGACCTTCTATATCATATCCTTCAAGATCTACATTCTAAATCATCCAAAAGGAACTTGGGCTTCAGCGAAAAGTCTAGTTCAACTTTCAATCGACTTAAATTGAGCATATAAATCTTCTTTGGAAGAATAATATGTGATTTAACAAAGAATTTTTTGTAAAAGAGTTACTTATAAAAATAAAGGAAACCACCATAAAATCGTTTAATAAAAGAAATTGTCTGACACACTTGGACCAAACTATTTCATCAACTACTTAATGATACAATAAAACCCTAAAAATATCCTATTTATTATTTTTATTGCGCCAGAACTGGACATTGAAAGATGGTATTTACTCAGAAAGTAACAATTTCTAGGGGTAGCAATTATTTATAATATAAATTGGTTATTAAATAATGCAAATTTAAAAATCGTTGAAGTAGTTCACGAACAATCTTTATTCCTTGATAATACAGTTTTGAGCTGCTCGCGTCACTAGATTTAGAAATACAATTCATTAGGTACTTGATTTCACTTCGGGCTTTTTCTGAACATGTACGGAACCCGAACAAGTTGTGTTGGGTCTGGTAGGGGTACCAATCTTGAGCCCCCCCCCCCCCCCAACTACTCAGATTAGTGAGGTCTATAAAATTAATAATATAATAAAACATTATAGTTTCAAAGAGGGACGATAGTTTTATGACACATAGTTCAATAAAATGACAAGCTTAAACTAATTGAATAAGAATCACCGTGGAATCAACTCAGACAAACTTTCGCATGTACGAGTTAATAATTTCTTAGCCCAGTGTTTTCCATTTACTAGTTTTCATATTTACATTTTTTTTTTCATATATCTAATTATTATTGAACATTTCATCAAAATTTATCATAAAAATAACTTTTGTATGCCTCTCTGTCCACGTTTTAAGCTTTTTTCTCAGAAACTAGATTTTTCCCAGGAAAACGGCATATATCGTTAGATTCGTAGTAAAATGGAATACATTTTAGAATTTTTTTTTATCAAAATCATCGGATCTGTTTTCGAGAAATATTTTTTTTCACGGTTTTTCAGAGTTTTGGCGGGTTGCGCCCCCAAATTTGGAGCTAAAATTCATTTCTCGGTTTCACCTCGGGCTATGATTTTTCTAAACATGTATGCCAAATTTCGTCAAAATCGGCCTAGTAGTTTAGGCGTCTGCACAGCCAGACGACGGACGACAGACGCGACAGACGACGGACAGACATTTTTTAAAAACCACTTTTTGGACTCAGGGGACCTCAAAAAGTGTAAATCCATCAAAATCTCAAAGTCGAATTTTCACGCCATCACAATACTTTCTCTTTATATTAGAAAGTAAAAATTGGGTTACAATGTTTTGTAAACTTAGTTTTTAACAGTTCGATGTAATTTACTTTTCTTTTAAACAGGATTGTCTGGTTTTGTTTACGTTAAAATTTTCATTACTTGCTTTGTAATTATGTGTTTATGCGCACTGGGTCCAAGGTTACTTTTGTCTTAATTCGCGGTTCCCATGAAATTATTGTATAGTTGGAAGTGCTATTTGGCAAATTGAACCAATTAGGTGTTGTTCATATTTTTAAGATACTTAGTTCGTACTGTCCATCCAGGAGCATAGTGGGTCGGGCAACCTTTAATTGCCGGTGGGATAGGAGCCGATTATGGTAGCTCTCCTGGTAATTTCACAGTTCAAGGAGATGCTTATCTTCGAGTAAGCTCGGTTTGGGCCTCGGTCGAGGCAAGGACTCATCATCTGATACAACGCTCCTAGGGCACACAAAAAATTAAGCGCCCCTTCATTTTTTTCCTTATTTAAAAAAAGGAAGCGTCCTTGGAACATCGGAGACTTTTACAAAGGGGTACGCTATGATTTCTGCTGGGATAAGCACGGAGTAGGTAATGGTGGAAACACAAGGCACGAAAACAATATTAATTTCTGTTTCACCTTCCACTTTACATTCAGCAGTAGCTCAGGGAATAAACTGTGTATGATCGAGTTTCGAATCAGCTATCAAGATATCTAATTGACCCCCCTATATGTTTGTCGGGAAACATAAATTATTAGTAATTTTTAATCAGTCATTGTCATTCTGGCGACCTGGATACTAAAGAAATTAAATAAAACGATCCTTGATTCATGATTCCATGATTTTAGATTCTTGATTCTAAAACGGTCCTTGATTCCTTGGCAATTTAATAATGCTCAAGTGAATGACTATAACAGCTCATAGTTTACATTTTAATAGATATAATAAATTCTTGATTGTACTACGCCTAAGTAAATATATTAATGCAGATAATCTAATAGTAATCGATTGAATTGTACTTTTAAAGTCACTCGATAACCATCAGATTATCTGAAGAAGGCTTCATCAAAACAACCGAAACCGGCCAATCAAATTCGATTCATCATGTTTGGAGTCGTTTTTTTGGTAATTGAACTACAGCTCTATTTACATTGAATTAGACGACAATATAAATTTCAACAAATACACTGCTGTAAAAAATAAGCCAAGTCTGGTGTAAAAAGTTGTGAGATCATAATATGTCTAGTGTCTAGCCTAGCCTAGTCTTCACCCATCGCAAGTAAGTTCTATTAGGTATAAAAGTGGTGTCGTTTGTCTGACCCCCTCTCTATTCTCTATTCCTCACACAAACATTTTCTTTCCCAAATTTTTAAACTCAACTTAGCCTCAATTTAGCAATAAGAGGATACAAAGTTGAATACGACACTGACACTATAACCTAATCGTGAAAATAGGCCAAATTCCAGACCCTCTCCCAAAATAATCAGCCTATCAAAGTAGTGATACCTACTTTTTGGCCAATTCTGCTCTTTTTTTTAGTATATAACCTCTCTTCACTCCTACGTTCATAGGAGAAAGACTGTTCTTTTCTTTTTATTATTTCTTAACACTTGGCAAGTTTCTGAATGAAATTAAACAAAAATGGCCGCAATATAGATATCACTACCTTAATATGATTTCATTTTTGGGAGGGGGTCCTGTTTTATTCCTAACTTATTCCTTTTCTTCTAAGTTCTCTCCTTCCCACGTAAATCTTATCTTCCTTCCTCGTAAATCTGCGATTGCACATGATACTTGTGTAACACAAATCACTACACGTTTAAATTTAAAAACTTTTGTTTTGAAATTGACGAGTTCGCGCGAGCGTAACGCGTAACCTGCGCTTCAAAATTAAAATGCATTTAGGAACGGGAAAAAATTGTTCTGTTATCTATTCGAAAAGACAAACATTTTTTACAAATACAAACGTTTAGTAAAACTAACCAGCTACACCGCTAAATTTATAAAGATCGTTAAAACTATTAAAGTGGACCTAAACGTTTAAAGTAGAGAAAACCTTTTTACCGATACCTTTCTATTAGAACGTAAGATATCGTTTACGTACTATTAGAACGTAAGATATTATAAGGATTTTAATAAACCTTAATATTCATCGTCTAAAATACAATTTAAACAGGCATGCAAAATTTCATTTACTTGATATACCAACAGAAGTTTTTACGAAGTGAAGTGATACATTTATAATATATATTTTTTTTAAAAAGTTACTGCGAGAGGTTGAGATTCTAGCAGTTTAGGTTTATCTGGGAAGGTACGCTTTGTACAAAGTACCCCCTCTATACCTCACTCTAACCTCTTCCACTTTTCTTCAACTATGAAATTCATCATGATTAATAATTCCTTACTATAAATATTCAGTATTTAATTTAAAATCATTAAAAATCTGAAAGATGCTTTTGAAGTTCTATGGATCTTTTCAATCATACCATCCGCTAAATTTCAATACTTTTAAAATGATACCCTACTTCGATTTTTCAAATTACAAAAATTTTGGAGCCCCTTAGTTACGCCCCCCTAAAATTTGTAAAAATTGACTTTATTATATCAACTCCCGGAAATACAATGGACAACAGAAACGCATATTTTTGTGTCTTTGTCTTATTTTTAGGACCTGTCCTATTGGGCTAGCGGGGGGGGTGGGGGGTGACATTTTTTTCCGTTTTGTTTTAATTTTTAGGGGGGTAAAATGGCCGCTTTTTTGGAAACACGATATATTTTTGTGAACCAAATTTTAATACCTTTGAAATGATACCCAACTTTGATTTTTCAAATAAAAAAAATGTTGGGGTCCCCTAGTTACGGCCCCCTAAAAATTCTAAAATTTTACTTTTTTTAAATCAACTGCCGGAAATTTTATTGGACTACAGAGATTTATATTTATGTATTTTTGGACCTATTCTAATGGGGTAGTGCAGGGGGGGAAGGGTAAATTTTAGGTTTGTTTAAATTTTTTAGGGGTAAAATTACCGCCTTATAATACATATTTGTAATCTACATTTCAATACCTTTGAAATGGTGCCCAACTTGAAAATTACAAAAAAATGTAAAATATTGCGCGGTGGTCGCAATTGATCGCAGATCGCAGAAATTTGGAGTGTTAAAGTTCGCAATAGGTTTTCTGTTTTTGGGCAAAAAAGTTTAACTTATATACCAAATTTCAAGTCTAGCGTCAGTAGGTTGGGAGATATAATCCAAGATGCGACGGACGGACAGACACACTACCAAAAGCATAAGGGTTTCTAGGACGACCTCGAAACCCTAAAAAGAAAATCATTGTGGACAACAGCTCCTCGCGCCCAATTTCATATACTTGTGGTTTTAAGCTTTTACATCCTATTATTCGCAACATGTTCTAATTTTTTTAGAGATTTTTAACATGTTAAAAATCTCTTAGAGACCCAAAAAAGTAAATTAATTAAGCCATCCCCAAGTTTGTTTTATTAATAAATAATTTTACAATATCAACCTAAAAGTACATTATTAAAATTAATAATAAAAGAAGTCAATTACGTCAAATACAGTAAATTATTCTATTTAGATATATATAATTTAATTAATTTCCTAGGATTATTAGCAAAATTAATAATTACTTCTAAGTCTATCTCTTTCTTTTTTTCTGACGCAAGCTTTCTATGAACACTTAATAAATATATGTAATCCGTTCAGCCAGTTTTCACCCATTATAGATCTGACCCACGTTTTTACCCACCTCAGAGTGCTAAATAATCTTTCAATTGTACTTGTTGTACATAGGGAAAAAAAGCTTTAGCTTCTTTAATAATATCCACTACTTCAATTGATTTCCAGTCTGCTTGTTAAGTTGTTTATCTGTCCACATATGAAACCACAATTCCACTCACTCACTCAGAATCGTTTATTAACAAATGAGCCCTTTCTTTTAGCTCTTCTAAGCCTATGTCGTTTATAATGAATGAATGAAATGATTGTAGAGATATCCTGGGAGGTTGTCCTCCGAAAATCTACACTTAAGTGATTAAATCATAGAATCGAGATATGGTATAAGTACTGCCCTCCTCCAATGCTTAGCCGAGGATTCTGCTGGAGAGTTAGTCCGGTGTTTCTGTTTTTTTTAACAGTTCTAGGAGGTTGAAGGTAATAATGATACAAAAGCTTTTTATCAGAGAGTAAAGGAGCAGAGGAAAGGGTTTCAACCCCACAACGTTTTTTGCAGGGATAAAGATGGAAGTCTTATTGGTGATAAGGGAAGGATACTTGAGAGACGGGCAGAATATTTTCAGGAATTGCTAGAAGGTGGAGAGGAAGTAAGTGATCAAGGGAATAGGGAAGATATAAGTGAGGGTGACCTGGATGAGAATGAAGTTGTAGATAAAGATCTTTGTACTCCACCAACGGAAGAAGAAGAAGAGGTGAGAATAGCAGTAGAGAGTTTAAACGCAAATAAAGCTCCGCGGAAGATAATATCCCAGCAGAATTATGAAAGAATGAAGGAGAGCGATTAAATCATAGAGTAACTGCACTATTTCAAGACATATGGACCTTGGAGTGACACCGGCAAGGTCATGCAAGGTCTGAGACAAGGAGATGTTGTTTCTACGACACTTTTTAATCTGGCATTAGAAAAAGCAATGTGAAGGATTCTCTCAGTTGGTGCCATATACAACAAATTGACCCAGATTATGGCCTTTGCTGATATAGACATCATAGCTCGGAGGCATGAAGATTTGGAAGAAAGAATTAGGACTTGTCGTTAGCACCTAGAAGACGAAGTATATGTTTTCATCTAGAAGAAACAATGTCTGGGAGGATAAAGTGCGAATCGGAGGAGAAGAATTTGAAAGAGTCAGAGATTTTAAGTATTTGAGATCCCGGATAACTGATGGGAACGCTGTCTCAGAAGAGAAAAATTCCAGGATCGCGCTGGAAATAGAAGCTATTTCGCCCTACAACCCATCTTCAGATCACGAAACGTAAGCTGTAGCACAAAGCCCATGGTTTATAAAAGTTTAGTCCGACCCACGGCCACCTATAGGCTCTGGCCCATTGGACTTGGACGCTAGTACGGACTGAAGAGGATAACCTCCGTAGATGGGAGCGAAAAATCTTAAGGAAGATTTACGGAGCAGCTTGCGAGAATGGTGTTTGGAGATTCCGCACTAATCAAGAAGTGATGGGTCTACTAGTGATGGGTAGTGATACGATCAACCAGACATTGTTATTTCGATGAGTTCGATGGTTGGACATATAGTGCGCATGGAGCAAAGCAGAGTCCTAAGGCTGTGGCCACACCGAAGCTACCTCGCTTGGAGCCTAGTGGCTTGGCGAGTTCAAGTTGTTTATCTGTCCACATATGAAACCAGAATTCCACTCACTCACACAGAATCGTTTATTAACAAATGAGTCGCCATGTAGAACAGAATGGGCTGTTCGTCTAGTCACTCGCTAGGCGACTCGCCTAGTAACCAAGCGCGCGGTGTGGCCGGTCTCATATGTTTTAATATGTTGGTTCACATGGATTAGTCGCCTGGCGACTCACCAAGCCGCTAGGCTCCTAGCGAGGTAGCTCCGGTGTGGCCGTAGCCTAAGAGGATGATGGATGGAAGACCAGGAGGTGGAAGAAGAGGCAGACCCAGAAGGAGATGGCCGGAACATGTCAAAGACGACGTTGGGCGTTCGCTCCGGGAGGAGACGTGCGCAGGGAGGAGTGGTGAGGCTATGTTTTGGCGGCCAGTGCCCTTCACGGACTGTAGCGCCGAGTAGTAGTAGGAGGTTGAAGATCAATATTTAATTCTTCTGGTATCATATCTGCAGAAGCAAGAGCTCCTTCCAAATTGAATCAGCTGTTTCACGATGTCCTTTAATTGCATTTAAAACCCTGTTAATATGCTTATGGATATTACACTGAAGAATATCCAAACATTTTGATTATAGTATATTGGCCACAGGCTCCAATATGGAATAATATTTTGCTATTATTAGTGTAGCCAGTTGCCAAAAAAGGGTTAACTTGCAAAAAAACTGATCTGAGAACAAGATCAGAGGAAGTTTGGCCCAAAATCCACAGCAAGAACAACACTTAAAATGTTAATTTTTTTAAATAAATTGCCAATTTATGAAGTGACATAACTCGGAACCTTTTAGGTGTACAGAGTTGCCGTTGGATATAAATTTTTGTAAATTTATTGAACTGTAGAAATAGTGAGATCAACTAATATCGCATAAAGCAAAGTTTACGAGAAATACAGCAAGACCTAAAAAAGTCAGAGTCTGTTAAAGATAAAGGGATGTTTAGTCGAAGATACTTTTGGACAAAGGAATATCACACTTCGGTATTATAAGGGGAGTAACAGTGTGAAGCAGAACTTTCCCTACACCTTCTTTAGATTGTTACTCCCCTCTATTTTTTATAANGTTAGGGTAGAAAATATTTTTTGTTTGGATGTCAGGGAAAAGGTATAAGGAAAAGGAAGGGTTATAAGAGAGGGTTGTGCAGGGGAAGGGTGGCAAGATAACTATTTATACATTCAATAGTTATATAAATGACCTATAATAGTGATGGGAATCTGCAATTTCATATCTTTAACAACATAATAATTATATTTAGAGAACTTTAACTTCTAATAGTTTAGAAACATGTATTGACGGAAATAAGTCTGCCAGCATTATAATAGTACATTAAGTGTTTAGTGCGGAAAGAGTGTTAGTTTGCACCCGAGCGAGGGTATAGTAAAACCGCACACGAGCCAGCAACATGCAGTTTTCGCACGAGTTGCGTATCGTACTTTATCTACGATTGTTAAATTTTAATAATAAATACATATAACATATATAGAAAAAAATAGTTATTTTAAGTAAACAAACACGGTAATCGTGCGACAAGGTGAAGATCCTTCTTTATTTCCGCGCACTAGTACTGAAATAAAGAAAGAATTATGAAACGCGCATGCGCAATTACAACTACGAAAAGAATAGCTTTCTACGCATCTAAACAGAAATAAAATGTTTATATTTCGTACATCAATCGTAAATAAATTAACTTTTTAATCTAATAGAAACATTCGATTATATTATTAATTTAATTAGCATAGTAGATTTAATCATTATTATTTTCAATTACGCTAAGTGTTAAACAAAAACTATGTTTTATTATTAATTTTTAGATTACTTGTTAAAACATTAAACAAATATTTTTTTGTAGCGAAATGTTATGCTATATAATTAAGTTATTTGATTTGCTAGTATGATTTATTGTAGCGGGTATTTAACTAGGTCAGTAACTATTATTACTTTATTTCTTGCAAGCTATAAATGTCCATGCTTCAAAGAGACGGATGGTTAGAAATAGCTGCAAGTGCTTTGAAACACGCGAGAAGTCTTTATCGTATAAATGTTTCCCTTTATAGTAATTCGCTATTTGAATTTACCGAAATATGATATACCTTAAACAGGGATGTTGGGTCATAATTCTCTCAGTTCTTTGAAATGTCAACGCCGCATTCTGTATAGATTTTGAGTGTTCAGTTTTATAAAACTTCAATAATTAGGCATTTGTATTTGAATCGTTAATATGCAGTTTAAACTAATTACTTACTAATTGCATCTGAACATACGCCATACCGTATAAAGCTGACGCCGTATGCATTTATATGCATACGTAATCTTTATAGATTACCTACTAATCTGAGCATACGCTCCTCTTAATTTAAAAATCATATTCTATTGTATATTTAATAGTATATTTTAAATATAATTTAAAGTTCATTTATAAAAAGGGCTGGGATTATGTGGCTTATTGGTGGAGGGTGGAATCCCTTGTGAGGATTGGTGTAGTTTTGTTTTAGGGTCACTTTTTAAATTTTTAGATTAGATTAATAAATGAATGCTTCACTCGTGCTTTATTTATTATTATTTATATTATGTAAGTAGAGATGAGATATATGTCATGCAATGAGAACTAAATAAACTAATTCTTTTCGGAGATAAATTAAATATTTAAAGTATAGGTCATTAAGACTGAAGATGCTGTAAAAAGTGTCGAAAATAAAAGTGTAGATACTTATCTAAAACTATGTAAGTGGAAAATACTAAACGAACAATGATACCTAATTATAAAATAATTTCGAAACAAAATGAATAAATTTAAGTAGTAATGGAAGCAATGTGAAGTTATTTGTTTAGCAAGAAACTTGTAGTAGGTAAGCACGCAAATACAAAAATTTAAAACCAATAAATTTAAACAATATAATATGACAACAGTATATATGCAAGGAATAGAATATTTTTAATATTTCAATGAAATGTTTAAATATTTTCGACACTTTCTTTCTTTTTTTTTTCTTTTTTTTTTAAACGAGACGTATTCTTAACTGGGAGGAGGAGGAATATTCTAGAAAGGTATTAGTTATTACCTAGATATCAATAATTATGTGTATTTTGTCAAAAGAATAATAATAAAATTGGTTTCCACCAGAATAGTTTTTATAAACTAACTACATGGTTAAACTTTTAAGTGAATGTATAAACAATAGTTATTTATGTTACTAGGATTTAGTTCCGAGCCGAAGGCGAGGATAGACTAAACAAATTTACTGCAGAGGCGAAGCCGAGGCAGGAAATTTACTATTCTACAGACGCGACGAGGCGAAGCCGAGGCAGGAAAATTTTAACCGAAGCAGGTAATCTTTAAACTAGTCAGGAATGTTTTGTTTGCTGCATAGTTACACTTACACATACAATATTTTATCTACTAACGGCAAAAAAAATATACTAATTATTATATTCATTTTTTTAATAGATAATATTATAAAAGATTTAATGAAATTAAAGTTGTAAAAAAACGAAAGTCTGAGTCATCAAGAAAACAAAACAAAGGCAAAACGAATTCAGTGTTGACAATTTTTTATTAACAACTGTTTTTTATCTACATTTTTAGCGATTTTTTAAATAATCATTGGAAAATAAAAAATTTGTTTCATTAAGATGTAAATATATAAGATAAAGGCAGTGAAGATACGTTGCAAGTGTTGAAGAATATCGAAGTTTGGGATGGTCTGGTACGTGCTGCGATCTGGTAGCAAGAGGAACAACTAAGATCCTTTATACGAAGGATAAACCAGAGGGGGATCCAGACAAAACAACCCAACCGAAAACCTCGCAGCTAAACTACCTCGTCCAACTGCTTGTTATCACTTCCCATTTCTACTCTCACCTCAACCTTCCCCTCTATCTCCCTTTGAAAATTTACTTTCTTTCAACTCAATACTTCCTTTTTACTTCTTATATACATATTTGCTGAAAAGAAAAGTATTCAACTTAAAAAACTTTAAACTAGCCAAAATATGATGAAATAATTTCTATATATAGTTTATACATATAAAGAGAGGGTATAGGCTTCAAGAACCCACCTCTTCTTTTGTCACTCAGCGTATTATATTTATTTAATTTAATTGTCTTCTCGCAGATTTAGCATTTTAAAGGTGTATATTATACCTATACTTTCATTATTTTCCTTGTCGAATCTTTAAAAATTCAACGAAATTAAAAAAAACTGAATAGTTNAATGCATACACAAGTATTACGAGGTTGGACTTTTTCAAATTAAAAAAAAAATAAATAAAATAAGCCCACCCTAATATACACCCAGTTCTTGTTTTAATTAACAATATATACATATAGATATACATATAACAATATACATATAGATACACACATTAGACACCTTCATTCATACCTACACACACACAGACTTGTATAAAATATGCTATATGATAAAGAAATTTTTTGAAAATCGAATATACAACTTATTTCAACTTGCCCTTATTTCAACTTATTTAATAGTATTAAAAAGTACCATGATAAAGATCTACCAATACATTAAGACATAATCTTGGCATTAGTGACATAATGTTAATTAAGTCCGCCAAACCTCGTTCTTAAAGAAACAATGGCTTAAGGGATTTCAAAGAAAATGCCCAAACATCTCAGGAACGTAATTGAGTGACAGATTTACATTTTATTTATACATATTGAAACGTTATATCGTTACTCATTTCGTGGTATTATTATTATTATTTTTTTTTTTTTATTCTTTAAACGGTCGAAGTTTAAAATAACTCTTAAGAGAAAGTCCAATCCCTTTCTTGATTCTATTTTTTTGGA
>KZ651197.1:815706-832668 GCA_001010745.2 Gerris buenoi
TATATGTATATATATATATATATCTGGTACATTTTTCAAGAAATGTTAAGTTACTCGTATATTATTGATGATTATAGGTAGGTATATCCATCATAAAAATAATCTTTCTACGAAACCAGAGAACCTACTTTTTTTTATTATTTATTCAATATTCTATCAAAATCTATAATTTTACTTTAATTTTTTTGCCTAAATAATTGTCGGTTTAATGTTTATAATTGAAGGTATATTTCATTGAATTTGAAATTTCAATAGAAAAAATGCATTTCTAAGTGCTAAAAGAGAAGATTGTCATATAAGGATACCCTTTCTGTGTAACACTTATTGTTCAGCCTTACGTATAAAACAAAGTATCATCTAGATAGTAGGTCGCAATAAAATGTCATTCATAATCTTGCTTTAAATATTTCTTATGTTTGTGAGTTTGTATTTCTGTATACAGTTTTCAATAATTTTTTAATGTTTAAAAAAAAAAAAAAAAAAAAAAAAAAAAAAAAAAAAATACACAGAGTAGGTAGGTATAGGCTAGAGTTAGGGTAGAAAATATTTTTTGTTTGGATGTCAGGGAAAAGGTATAAGGAAAAGGAAGGGTTATAAGAGAGGGTTGTGCAGGGGAAGGGTGGCAAGGTGCGCTCCACACAATACTGTCAGGGTACTTATTTTGCATACACCTCGACCCGGTACTACCCATTCTATACTACAATGACAAATTACCACCCCCGGGTCACCGTTGTAGGACCACGAATTAACAATTCACTAACCTTCGCTACGTCAATAACTATTAATAATCAAATAGCATAATAAAAAGTTACTTCAGTACAATTTTGTTCACTATGAGAGAAACCGTCAAGAGGTGCTAAGTCGGAATAATGAAGTCAGTCTATTTGTTAATAGTTGACAATGCCACTGTAGCGGGAACGGCAGTGAGGTAAAAGTATCAAGCAGCGAGAGCTCCAGCGGTGTTAGGAGTAATAAGGAGGATTATTCTCCCGGCCTGTGAGTAACACAAAGAGTAACCCTATGTAAATGCGGCGGCCTGGGGGATGCTATAAGCTGAAAATACTTGTTGCATTCAACATGTGTTGCGAATTTTAATTTGAATGATAACCGGCGAGGAATTAATGCGGGTGGGTCTCAGGAAGTTAGGTAGGACTTCTGGGACAAGGTCTCTTTCGGTCTCGTAGCACCTCTCAATCCTTGGAGGGAAGACAACTACAGCCGACTTTAAGAATTAATAATAACGTTTTAATTGCCATATTATAGTGGTAATGTATTGACAGGGGGTGAATCGATATATTGTGCGAGTGTCGGGTCGGAGTGTGCTAGTAGTAGGAAGGGGGTAGAGAGGGGGGTAGGGGAGGCGTAGCCAAGCAACGAAGTGGCGGTGTAGGTAGAGTGGGGAAGAGGCGTGTCCGGGCCAATGGGCGGGTGCCGCGTCACGGGGCGGGAGTAGGGGATACCAGCTCTTCTCGAGCCAGTCTGTGCCTAGACGCGGTTCACACATGGTCCTTGCTCCCGCGAGCTTCTCTGAATTCACAACGCGGCTCTAATGGCCACGACCACCTACATGCCTTCCGCCGGTCCTGTATCTTCTGGCGAGCTGGAAGTCAGCGGTGTCGGTGTCATGAACATAGTAAACGCTAGTATTGGTGGAGCCGGAGGTTATCATCACGGGTCGCCTTCACCTAGAGGTGAACCGACTGAAATGAAATACGTACCCCAGCATCACCACCATCATCACCAGATGCCGGCTTCTCCTTCACCCAACGGTCACCCGCTCGGCGGAGCTAACCCTTGGGTGGGTCTACCACCGAGCGATCCATGGACCTCGGTAATGAATCACCACCAACATCATCATCACCAAACCGCTGTTGACATCAAACCACACGAAATGCATCGTCAGCAAGCCGCTTCTCATGGTATGAGCAGTCCTCATTGGCACGCGCCAGCTCATTATGGGCCCGGTCCCGGTTCGCCACTACCTCATCACTACCACGCCGCTATGAATGGTATGTTGGCACACCATCATCAGCAACCTACCCATAATATTCATCATTCCCTTCGGGAAATGCAAAATCATAGTCCCTCCTACCCTCAAGGGCATCCGGATCAACCTCCCGGACCTGGAGACGACGACGCACCTACCTCTGACGACCTTGAAGCTTTCGCCAAACAGTTTAAACAGAGAAGAATAAAATTGGGTTTCACTCAAGCTGACGTCGGTCTCGCTCTCGGTACCTTGTACGGCAACGTCTTTTCTCAGACAACAATCTGCAGGTTTGAAGCTCTTCAACTCAGTTTCAAAAATATGTGCAAATTAAAACCACTTTTGCAAAAATGGTTGGAGGAGGCTGATTCCACTACAGGATCACCCACCAGCATAGACAAAATTGCTGCTCAAGGTAGGAAGCGAAAAAAGCGGACTAGCATAGAAGTATCGGTGAAGGGAGCCTTGGAGCAACATTTTCACAAACAACCGAAACCTTCCGCCCAAGAAATTACTAGTCTGGCGGATAGTTTGCAGTTGGAAAAAGAAGTGGTGAGAGTATGGTTCTGCAACAGGCGGCAGAAAGAAAAGCGAATGACACCGCCAAATACGCTAGGTCAAGAAGGTATGATGGAAGGTGCTCAGATGGGACCTCATAGCCTGCATTACAGTCACCACCAAGAGATGCATGGATCACCGATGCCTCCCCACTCGCACAGCCATTCACCCACAATGCTTTCCCCCCAGGCGATGCCCCCGCATCAATCGTTAGCTGCACACTAACGTTTGGCCCAGTGGGATATTGAATACTCCAGGCAGATCTTCAAGATGCAACGCGACTACGACGACTGACCGCCTGTTTCTAGTCTCTACCGCACGATGACGGTCGACGCAAGTCGCAACAGCTATCGAACTGTGATTTAGATAAATGCCTGGAGTCGCGTACTCTATTCAATTCCCGCTGTATTGGCGCCGCTCGCGGGGGTGGCCCAAAACATTATTATATGAACGTTTAACGTGGACTATAAAATAACTATATATAAAAAAAAACTTGTAAATACGGAAGTGTATCGATGTGAACAAATTGTGTAGTTCTAACGGATAAAGAGAAATTCTTTGTATATTAATTGTGTATTTTCTATGACTGGGGGAGTATGTGTTCTATCGATGGTCGATGTACATAATGGTTAAAGCTTAGTTCGAGCTATGTACAAATAGAGGGTGAGTAGATATCTGTAGATAAATAGATTTTAATTATGAAAACACAAATTTATGTTACTAACAGAAACGGAGTCACTTTCTTTAAATGTAATTATTACAAAAACAAAAAACAAATATAAACTTTTATTTCTCAGCAATTTGGCCGATCCCATAATATTTATTGCGAGGGACATTAATAGAGAGAAAAAACTAAATAGTAATGTTTGACTGAGTCTCGAAAACTTTTTTGTATCTTAAACGGACTGGAGGACGGTTTTACTTTGAAGTGATGAAGAATCCCGGCCGGAGAGAAAAAAAAGCTGTATTTTATTGACTGTCCACCATAAACTAGACTCGGGTAGACCTGTGTGATTCTTCGCTCCAACGATATAAGGTAGGACAAAACATATATTATTATGCTTTTGTTCGACCAATCATTCCTCTTGGCCCTTTTAATTCTCACATTCCTCCGATCCTTTTTTTAACATCGTCTAAATTTCCTACATCCAATTTTTGCTTTTTTTTTAATGTATGTTTGGTATTGCTAATACTTATGAGTGTATTAATCGTTAATGTGCCTCTTTATTTTTTATATATTTGTTAATTTTATCTCATTGCAGTTTCAAGATCTCACATATTATTTTAATCATTGCGTTGCATTTTTAACATAAACTAACAGATATATAATAAGTAGTGCAAAATGTTTTGAAACGTAATTTTTACAAAACCAATACACTGTGTTTTTCTTGCCAATTTATATTTGATTATGTATAAATCTAAGTGTCAATACTGTGTATATTTACTGTCGCGCCTTAGCGTATAGTTTTAAAGTAAACTTTCTGCGCTAGTGTCGGTACCTACATAAAATTTATTTTTTCCGGAACTGAGTACCTATTAAAAAAATAATTAATAATAGCACGAGTACATAGCATACGATGTTTGCATGATTTCTAAGTTGTTGTTTACAAATAATCGTTAACTTTCCTCCAGATCTTAAGTGTATTCCTTCAAACTATTTTACTCTTGGTTTTTCCTCGATGTTTACAAATATTCTCCTCGAAACCTTACGATTGATGTATATATATATATATATATATAAAACGAAGCATGAAATTGTTTTATTCCATTGATCTCAATTTTTATACAATTGTTGGTGATTTCGTTTATTTGAAAAAGTGATGATTATCATTTTATTAAACTGATATACCTTTATGGTTGACTATGAACCCTTGCGTTTACGCTTAATACAGTACTAGTGTTATTTTTAGTAGCTATCGAAGGGACCCGTTTATTGATATTTAAATATATTATTTATTCGATAACTAGCTGTTATATTTACAGCTGTTCCGTGTAAAGACCTTCCTTGTCTGATAAGTCAGTGTAGTTTGTCGTTATAAGTGTTTCTTTATCTTACCTTTTTATCGGACATTAAAATTCCTTTATTAATTGGGCATTATTTTAACATTTTCAAATTTGTGTTTTCAAAAATTTTTACTTTTCTTTATTATTATTTTGTTTATTTATTTNCCCTTCTATGGGGGGGGGGGGGAGAGGGTAGGTTACAGTTCCAGTCCATTACAGTTATATAATTTAAGTATGCATTCAAAATTTAACTTTAGCCTTTAGGTAATGAAATAAAATACAATATTTGTTTAAGATGATTTGATAGCATATTTAGGTTATTACATAAAGAAAATATTCTGGAACTTGAGATGTCTTAGAAAACTTAGGACGGAATCCCTGGTATAAAGAACATCTATATGTTACCTAGCACAACTATTTATATTTTCTATTTAATTAAATATTCGCAGAATCAAAATTAATACCTTTTGCAGTAAGACAATTTATTAAAAATATTTATTACTGTATTATCAGAGAAATTTGAGAAATAGATTCAAAAGAGCATTTTTTTTCAGATCATGCATGCACTTTTTGTTCATGCGTAATTAAATTGTAAAAAAATAATTCAGAAAAAAAAAAAAAAAAAATCATTTGCACTTAAGTATTCAGTAATGATCAATACCTGTTGACAAAATTAAACGGTAAAAGGGATCAGAATAAGACCTTTTTTTTGGTTAGCGCCCTAGCTTATTGTTTTCTTTACGCCGTGTCCGCCTTTTATTATTATTATTTTATTCTCTATAGTTAATAATTGGGAACGAACATTTAACAGAAAGTATCATGGAACTTTTTTTATTTATTTATTTAGTTGTAATTCATAATTGATTTTATTCTTTATTTTTATCAACTGGTAATTTAAACTCTTTCCATGTTTTGTTTACTTATTACGACCGATGTCGCTCAGATGACTTTTATTTATAATTCACTAAATTTATAAAAATAATTTTCTTTGAAAATATTATAAATAAAACTATTTACCATTCGCAAGTGTTTGTCATTAAAAAAAATATATATAAATGTTTTTGTGAACCGATGATGATGTTGGTGTTATCATATAATTAATTTTAAACTTGTACAAAGCTGTAAAATAATCAGTGTTGAATGGTTCAGAATTAAGTTTTAGTTACCAGTGAATTTTTATATGAAATATGTGAAATAGGTGTACCCTATGTTTCTCCAAATTAAACTTAATATTATTCACATCAAATTCTTTTATATAGACAGTAAAAATAGATACAATGCTTAATTAATAATTACAATTTTTTTAAAATAATTATATTGTTGTGCCGAGTGCAAAAATAAAAACACAAGCTATTTTTTGTGAAATTAATAAGAAAAACGTAGTTGAAACACCTCACAGCATCGTTTCATGCAACAATCTCCATTGTTTACTTACTTAGTAATCATTATACTTTCTCTATAATATTTATATCATTATTTATTTTTTAATCATTAAACCGTACTTAATTTTTATATTATTATTACTGTTATTATTATTTAAAATATTGAGCGAATGTATTTATTTTTTTTTTTTTAATTTATATTTCTTTAATTTTAAAGGAAATTATGATTATTTTATTTTTACTTGTTTGTTGATTATTGCTCAATTAATTATGCAAATATCTACAATAAAAAATGAATTGTTATAAAAAAAAAAAAAAATTAAAGTAATAAATAAACCATATTATATTTTCATGATAATACAATTTCATTTTGAGTAATTTCAAGTTTTTTTAATAACCTAATAGTTACTTATTAAGTCTTCGTCAAAAAGTGTCGGCAAATTAATGGCTATGGGGGGATTTATAACATTTATTTACGACCGACCGAGAATATGAGCAGCGGGTGTACATTTTAATGGTAGTAGAATAATACTCATAATGGTATTATTCAATATAATATATGGCTGAGAAAATGTTTAAAATAGCATTCATGTAAGAAAGGATTATTATTGGAGATGGCAATGATCTACTCCAGTAGTACTAGATTCAATTTTGTTTCAGGAATAAAATACCCATTTCTAGGATTATACTTCTCATATGGTTTAGATGCAGTTAAATCTTAAACATATAACTGCGATTGGGTATAAAAAAATTTGGACAAGTGAATAAGTAGATTTCTCCTAATTATGTACATTATTTGTTAGCTACTTTTTGGTGTGGATTAACAATTAATTATAAATACCTTCTGCTAAGAAATTTGGTATATCTTGAGTTTATGGCATTGCTTAGTAAGGACATCTTGAATTCTCAATGTTAAAAATACAGTACTTAAGATGGAATAAACGCAAGAAGAACTGAAGAAACGTCTATCGTACTTTTGAGTCCAGTTATCATCACTTCATGAAGGTGCTATAGATTAGTTCTGAAAACTTCTTATACCTATTGTGTCTTCTAGGTACTATTTATAACTGCAAAACATCTAGATCTATAGCTTACTAATTTATTATTGATGACATAAGGAAGTTATTAAATACTTATTTCAAATAAACCTAAAAAGCAAAAAAGTCACAGAGAACACATTTAAAAAAAAATCATCAATAACAATATAGATGTAAAAGTGCATTTAAAAATATAAGATTTCTAGGTGTTTTATGGCAACTTTTCTTTAAGATTACATTTCAATCTTTAAAATATATGTTTTAACTTTCAATTAGTTTATACTTATTTTATATTGTTTATTTTAATATATTCATTTTTAATTTCATGCGTATCTCTTTTAAATTAACTTGACTATTAGCTTACCAAAATAATATGAAACTAATAAAAGTATATTTTTTAAAAATATATTTCTTAGTTCGTGCCCCTTCCCTAGTGAAAATGAAACTAAATTAAGTTACAATTATAAGAATTCAATTTACTATAAAGCCTGCGGTCTTACTATAAGACTGATTGACCAACTTAGCTAATCGTCGGTATACTCTTTCTATTCTATTTATATTAATTTACAGGAACAAAATGTTTCAACAATTTTGTAACATCTTTTTTTTATATATATATTTTTCATTGAAAATGCTGAACTAATTTTAATAAATATGAACTAAATTTTTGTAATACGAACAAATTGTATATTATTTATTTTCACATTTTCCGTTAACATTATTTTTATAACTATGTATTTACCTTGTATAGGATATAATAAATACATTTCTTCTTAAATTGTTATATTTTCGCTGATGAAGATATTTATTAATTTTAATCTTACGTTATGACATATTCTATGATAATAGAATAAATATATTTTTAAAAATTCTACGATATGATTCGGATTAAATTAATTATTTTCATTGTTGAAGCAATGAATTTAACGATACAAAGTTTGTCTAATAAGTCGAGTAAACTTGAATAACTTATAATGTTTGTGCCTTTGTATTAAATTAAAATCGTTACATTATTCTTTGCCTAGTGTAATGGTGTGACGGTTGAATAGTTTGTAACAGGTAGTTTAGGGTGCGGTACAGGTCCAATAGACAGGGGAAACCCGACAAAAACCCAGCTAAAGTAAACAAACACCTTCTAGATCTCAGATAAACACTGCAGGTGAATCTTAGACTCACCCTACACTTATACTGCATCTTACATACCAAGCACATATTAGGAACAAAAAAATTATATCAATAGAAAAAAAAGGCAATAAAATATGTCAAAGAAACATAACTAATTGTCCGAAAAATATGTCCCTTCTACTCCCCGGACGCGACTTTTTTTTATCAGATACTACTAAACTGTACCCCTCTTATTTTCCCTGTTATTTATTAACCTAAAACAGGAAGACTGGTGACAAGGTGCGAATTATTAATGGATGTGTGAATCCTCAAACATGATGCTTAATTGATAGTGACATGGATGTCGTGTTGCCCCAAGTAAAACGAGCCTATAACCTGTCATTTGACGACACACGCCGTGTTCACTGTCCATATCTTATTAATTAACATCTTTTTTCAGATGACATCCTTGATATCGCTTTCACAGTGCAATTTACGAGCTTTGTTTAGTTCAAAATTGAATTATCAGTCCTTTCCGGTAGTTAACGTAAATGTAAAAACGTTTATAAACATTTTTTTTTGTTTTGTTTTGTTTCACTATCTGATTATTATACTTGTCTTACCGCTACATCGATTGAACTCTAAAATAATTTATAGTCGACAGAGGTACATGTTTTCTATATCAACATAGGACATTATATGCTTTAACACATGCTAAGCACTATAATATTTTGTCATGTGTATAAAATATTTTATCTGCAGCATTAGACCGGTTTAAGACAGTACAAAAGTAGGCAATATTTTAAATATTTTTTAAATAATGTTAAATATTAATTGAATTATTAACTTGGTGTTAAAGCAAATATGCTTTAATTGCAACTTAAAATGTAGACAATCTAATTTGTTATAACAATATCCAATTCGATTAAATATATTTCATATATATATATTCGTTCTCCAATTTAATAATAAAATTAAAATTAATGATTTTTTTGATAAGTACATATTTATTCTTCTACATTAATTTTGATTTCACATGAGATTATTAGGTATTGCTAATAGGTATATACAGGGCTCGATTTGAGGCGGAACTGCGTTCCGGGACCTCTCTTTGTCTGATAAATAAAAAAAAATTATCGGCACTAAGATTTGCACTAAGAGTGTGGGTTTCTGTCTAAAACTGCTTAAAATGCTGTTTTTGAACGTTTATTTTTGAAATTTTTCCCGGGGGAGGACCCCCGGACCCCACTTCTGTAGGGGGGGGNTAGAGGAATATTTGCATGTAATTAATAGCTTCCAAACTGCAATTTGCTAGGTATTTTATTCTTAATAATTGAATAAATTATGTATAATATATTTTTATACATCGTTTATCAGATAATAACTAATATCTCAGAAGTAAATATTAATTTAAAAGTGTTTTTCAAGGTTGCAACATTCTTTTTGTTGCGTCACCCCAGACTGTCAACTTAGTTCCTAGTTAATGCTTTTTGTTCTCGTCATTTACTAATCCTTAGTACATCAATGCAGTAATATTAAGAGTCTTCTAACTTCTAACTACTACCCCTACTGTCACTTTGTGATGATTTATGTTTGTTGTTTGTTTCTAATAAGTAATTTTTTGTTTTATATATAGTAAATACCATAGTTATAGTTGATTGTTGATTCTTAAAGCTGGAATTCATGGTCGAGAAATGAAAAATAAATTGATCAAAGTCGAATTGTCAAACAATATAATTTAATTTGCTGAACAAAAACCAATCAGGATAAGTTCTTAAGTATCATTTTATTTTTTTTTTTTTTCAAATTAGATATTTAACTTATTTATTTTACTTATTTAACATTATATTTCATTCTAATAGTGATATATATTATGAATATTTTTGATGAATAACATTTTATTTTGTTGGGTTTAAGTTTTTAGACTTTTAACAATTTTGAGGAATATTTTTGCTTGAAATGGGGTTGGGTTCATTTACATAAACGAAAAGGATAAGGTAGATTTCTAATCTATAAAATAATATATCAATAATTTACCTTTTACTGTAGAAATAATAATTTTTAATATACCAACTATATTGGTCAGTTATATAACATGTTATATTATTATTATTATTATTACTCAACTTGAAATTTTAGATACGAATTATTTCAAATTTGAAGATTTGTTGTAACAGTTGAAACATTTTTCCTAAACTTTAATGTGTTAAAATCTAAGTGCGGCTTGAAATCTATATAAAATAAAATCTAAATTCGAGGGCGGTTTGAATTCTAAGTGATTACTAATAAATAAAAATATTTTTGTCAGTATTCTAATGTAATTAGAAATACTTTTATTAATCATAATATAAAATATTAGTTCAACGTTAATAAGTGTTAATGTAAATTAGTAAATTTACTATATAGGTATACTGGTATTATAGGTATGTAATATTTATATTTCTGTCATCTTGTATGTATATAACTCCCAAAGAATTAAACATAAATGTTAATAATAATATTACCTATATCTTTACAGTAGGCTAAAAATAGTATATTATGTTACTAGGCTGCGTGAAGTGAGTTTTTTCTTTACCGCGGCAATTACATTTACTGTCGAGCGAAGCGAGACAAGAAATATTGGCAAGGTAAAGAAAAAACACTTCACAGTCGTGTAGCATATGCTATTTTTTCCGAGGTAGCAGACAATAAAAAACATTAAATATTAATTAATAATCAATATAATAATAACAAATATTAGTTTAAACTTAAGATTAAAAAAAAAGAAACCTTAAAAAGAGGTTACACTACAGAAGATAAATAAAGAAAAGATAAATAAAACGCATTGACATCTAGCGGAATTCAATCGTACTAAGAGCCACATTAGTAAGAAATCAGCGCTCCTACGGAAGTTTTGACAAGTTATTGTAGTACAATAAAATTTTTTTGCGTCCTAGGACGTAAAAATTTTTTTCTTTACTCCCAGGTGTAATGAAAAGATTTTTTAAGTCCACGTAACGAAAAAATTGATTTTAGCTTTGTTTTCCAGGCTCTAAAGTTACTATTTCACAGCCTACCACGGAAAAAAATATATTTCATATTATAAGCGGAACGTTGAATCCTACTAATTACTAATATTCATAATCGTGATTAAACGATATTTATGAGCTTCTCCTGAGAAATATTTTAAGATGCATTAAGCAGTTTATGTTTTTTGGTATTAAATAATATTCTACTTTGTTTGAGATTAACATATACATATACAACTATTATATATCTGATTACCTAAAATTATTATGTGTAGGTTTTCATATTATTTTTTACTTGTGCAACAATTAACTTATAGTGCATATTTATCTACAGTAACAAAAATTATTCTTTAATTTGTAGTATATTATGCCACAGTAATTGTAGTAAAGTAGGCATTATTTTCTTGTACTAATATTATCATTATCATTTCAATAATATATCCAGTTTAAATCATGCATATAATTTAATAGTTCTAAAACAAATTATCTATTCCTTAAAAATAATTAAATTAAGAGTTGTAACTCTTTCATAAGTTCATGCCCAATATATTAGATATGAAAAGGGTTTGTGAAAAAAAATAATAAAATAAATAATAATAATAGTTATTATTATTAAATGTAATAGGATTAAATACTAAACATGGAATTACGTTTTTGGAATTAAGTTTTTAGTATGATGGGGTTACTTGCTTCTATAGACGATAGAATATTTTTCCCGCGATAAGTCGGAACAGGTCACTGTAGACTGTAGTTGCCATTGGCGCGACTGGTCTATTTTAGATAGAACAGGCCTTAGAAGAGAAGATACCAATATAATATAACTACTTATTGTTTTTTTTTCTAAAAGTATACATAATACATGTAACAATTAAATTTCAATACTTTACTAATCATGATCAATTTTGTTTTTCCTTATTGCTAACTCAAAAACAAAACATTTGTGATAAAAGTTCACTTATGATAACCGATTCATATAATTATAATAATAATCTCAGCAAATGAAAATATCCCGACGGCGTAATGAGAAGAAAAAGAAATCGTTAAGTAGAAACATCAAATTCTATTTTTGAATTTTTATAATTTTATATACCATTCCAATTTCAAAACTAACTGGAGTTAAGAATTGTATTTTAATACACTTTTAACTAAAGATGCTATTAAATCATAAAGATAAAAAAACGTTACCAATAAAATAATAATTATTTAAAAATGTAAGTGGTTGATGGAAAAAATGATACATTTGGAGTACCTAGCTAAATTGTTTTTGGCACGCGTAGTCATAATTTCATTGTGCGTATATATATTTAAATATTTATTTTATTTTGACATAATATTTAGTCTTCCTAATATTAAGAAAATACTTACATTGGTGCATTGATAAACTGGCAGTAATTATTTGATAACTAGTTTGTGTCCTTTGAGTTTGATTGTTTTAGTGTAATTTTATAAAACATATGAGTAAAAATAAAATTGACTGGAACTGCTGCATTCACGTGTATTTATTAGTTCACTACTTTGATCCTAACAACAGCTATAAGCAACAATGGAACACTTGCCGAGGGGTGTTATGTGTTATAGTGAGGGTTTTAAGACTGCGGGTGTTGATTCTTCATTAAAATAGGTTTCAAGAAGTCCTTGTGTTATACCAGAGTGTTTGGGATCAGAGGTGTATTATTTTCGTTTGAGAAGGGGGAACTTATACCTATGATGGCTAGGTGTTGGCCCTCATGCAGGTGTGGCACCCTGACCTTAGTCTGGGGTTCCCTACAACTATAACCGAGTCGTTACGCTATCTACAGCAACTATACATAGGGCTTAATCGCTCAATTAACCGATACATCAATTAGACCGGAATGGACAATACCTTAGTACTGACAGGACCCTTTCATTGTCATATTGCCCAGTCCAACAAACATTGTATCCTCTCAATTGTCAGCGACTTCCTACACTATTAAAACTCCTTTTGTTACCGGTTTGTCTATTACTGTTGGAATAAAGCTTTCAATTTTAGGTATTGCTCGATAGTTCTTAAATTTTGATCGTAACTGTAATGCAAATAAAGCAGTTTTATTTATCTTAATTAACAAGTATCTTCCAAAATCAAATCAATCCATCTTTCTTATAGTATATGGAGTTTAGAAGATGGAATTTTGAGAATTGATCCACCTTAGGACAAAGGAATCGCGGAGGTTTGTGTTTTTATATTTTACTTCTTCGCGGGGAAAAATAGAGGGTCATCAAGTGGAATAAGGGTTAACTACCCCAAACTTAAATGTTTCTGAAAGGCGTCTACTTGAGCCTAGAGAATCTACTAACTAAATAACCACTGAGAAAGGGGATTTTTTGGCGGTGCTACCCATCAGGGGATTAAACTAGAGATATAAATACTATACCTTTATAAAACATTATTTTATAAATTAACAATATTCCGTAATAATAATAATGTGTGTTGACAGCCGTGCGGAAGGCACAAACTGTCAATTGAACTATAAAAATGCACAATATTAATATACTCTTAAATATAATATAAATAATAATGTAATATATTAATAATGTAACAAGGATTTGTTTCTTGATTAAACTACTTACTCAATGATTTAAGGCCTCCATACACGGTCAAACATTTTGCGCAAACATCATGTTTGTGCAAACATTTTGACCATGTATGGGACTGCTTGATGTTTGCGCAAACATGATTTTTAACTAAATTTCCCCGACATCAGGTTTGCGCAAACATTTTGCACAAAATGTTTGATCGTGTATGGGGGCCTTTAAAAACAAAACATATAGACCAATCATATGCCGTGTACCCACGTAAAGCACCGGTAGTTAGCAGGGTTATATTTATTTATTCCGTATATTTTTACGTATTATAAATTTAAAACAAAGAGATTAAAATTAAATTCGTCCTTTGTTCGTTCCTCGTATAAAATGGTTATAACTTTGTTGTGCATTACACATAATCCAATGCTTGATATTACTCGAAGAGTTTGTATTTACTAAAGTCTTAGATTATTGTATTTATTTTTTTTATGCCGCTTCGAGATTGTGTGCGTGTGTTTGGATCGAAGGTGTGTTTTTTCGCTGCTAACAAACCTGGTGTAATTGAGTAAAGTGGTCTAGCTCAAGGTCGAAATCATCATTATACATGTTCACTGACTCTAAACGAATAAAATATAACACTCAGGCTAAACTGATTTTGATCGTCTACCCTCTTCACGTATCCACTTTTTTCAAACACATCCAATTAACCGAGCTCAGCAAGTAAACAGATGAAATTACATAGTATTTAGAGATGTTATGAATGCATATTTCATTAGTTCATTTGTGGTCCAAGTAATCGTATTATATACTTACAGGATTAGCCACAGTTTAGAGCAGTTTTTTCCCTTTGAGACTTCATTAAGAGATTATTGGTGGTTTTAGAAATGAATTATTATGACCTATAATTTAATTCTATTAACTTTTTATTCACTTTTAAACTATATTCTACTTTGATTTTAAAAGATCCTCTTGAAAATCTAAAACTATCTTTATACAATTAATTTCAATCATTTTTACTTGTTTTTTTTAAAAAAATATGATTTCACTTGATGACAACAATGAAGCCAATATCTATCGCTATTATAATAATAATAATTTTTTCTTTATAATTGGTACTAAACAGTCCGTATAGGAACGTATTAAACTAATTAAATTGTAATCTAGGTATAAGAAGAATAAGGTGTAGCATAAGAATATGGACATATTATGTGATCTTGAAATTTTCGTTTATAATTATTGTTAAACACAAACGAATTTCGATAGCAAATAGTCTGTTAATTTGTGTGTCACATAGCTTCACCATGGGCTGTCACACAAAGAAGGAACGAGCTTAAGAAATCAAAAGACAATAACGGATACATTTTTCGCCCATTTTTTTAAAATTTGTCACAATTGCTTTGTTTTTACTTGGATAAAGGATCAATTAGAAAGGGATTAAAAATAAATCTGGTGAATAGTCACATAAGTATTTAAGTAATGTGATCCCACTCAAAATTTTAAGTTTAAATTTGTTGTTTAGGCCTGTTTCGATTCCCATTCATGGGATAATTTCGCAAACCATCCAAGTTTCTTTAAAATCGGATAAGTACTTTTACAGACTTTATAGGTGTTAATAAATATAAGTTTGTGAGGATATGGAAGAGAATGGAATGGGCGCAGAAATATACAAATGTTATGAAACAAACAAGGAATTAATTATGACCTATACCATTCAAATTTTATCAAAATCGGACAAGCAGCTTTTAAGATACTTTGATACATAGAAATGTTAAATGCCCGGTCGACTGATTCAGAAAACCAAAAATATTCCCTTTTACCTGAATCGGATTTCTGTCTATTCATTTTTGATCAAAAGACAATAACGGTCTCCCTATTGATGAATAGGGAGACTTGAAATTTTAGATATTCTACTGAATGATCACAAATTTTCTGCTTCCTTTGGTCTCAGCACTCATTTATATTGTCGAGTAGTGTCCCGACGACGGCAACGACGCACGTCGAAAGGATTTGATATTATTCTAATGCTAAGCTAAGGTAACCAAATTTATTTCAATAAAAATCAATGTTTGTTTTGATTTGTAGGTCTTTAAATAGATATAATAACATCTAAATTAATTTACTAATTTTACTTTTTTTTAACTATAAAATTAAGCCCGTTGCCGCGGGCTTAACGGCTCTTATTATAATAAAGTGATAAAGTTATGTAAATATTTAAATAGCTTAGCAGCTAATCACTGTATAACTTCTTATATTATCCAATCATTCTTCTACGAGTAAATAAAAATATATTTTACCAATTAGGTAAACCTATGACTACATAAAATCTGTTAAATAGAGCAACAAACTACATTATAGTATATTCCTTCTAAAATCATGAAGTGGTGCACTTCATTTAATTACTAATATAGGTTGAAACTATTATTAATTGGGTTATTAACACAGGTATAATCTTATCCTGTGATTATTTACTAGATTTAGGTATTTAATCTTACTATTTATTATTTTAACAATTCATCACACATTGGAGTCGTTGTAATATCAAGTTATTACGTGAGTCATGGTTATAATATGCGTTCAAGACTTGAATTATAAGTCATACAACAATTTCTTCTATTATTCAAAGATCACTTCTATATGCATCTTATAGCTTGATTATATTTTCAAAATAAGGTATAATATTTAAATAAATTATTGTAAGGCATAACATAGAGTAAGGTGGTCTTGTTAAATTATGAGGTATTTTTTTACAAGCTAATATAGTGAAAGAAATAAAAGAATGGAATAACTTAAATTTAAGGTAGATTCACTAATAATTTATTTATGTGTTTGTTCAAATTATTAATGTACTACATTCAATCTTAATTCAAAGTACATTTTTATAAACAGTGCGTGATTAAAAGTAGTAACTTTTTTTTATTAAGAAACAATAATTCAAACATTTATTTACGCAATGGCCTGTTTTATAGTTTGTGTGTCTGTTTGAAGTCGTATATTTAAGGGATTTAGTTTTCTTGGGAGTTATAATTAAATTATTATATGTAAATCACTATACTTGTAATATATTAGTTTTTGTCAATTAAAATGGTATTTATTTACGTTATTTTTTTTAATTGAATTAGTTGAAGATTTTCGAAAAATGTAATTGTTTATAAAATATGTATCCGCGCCCTTGAAGGAAAAGAACTCCTCCTTCTCTAATGCTATTTGGCCTTTGAGTTATTATGCGTCAATTTTTAAAGGTAAATTTTATATTACAACATTTTTGTTCTTTTCGTTGAAATACATACTTACTGGACTCTTTAGGTAACAACTAAAGATAAATACGAATTAGTAATTTC
>KZ651198.1:1633-28307 GCA_001010745.2 Gerris buenoi
ATATATATATAAATAATAGAAAAATAAAATAAAGTATATAAACTACTGCCATTAACTCGAGACGAGGCCCTCACTCTAGATCCTTGTTTTTCTACTGAGGGCCTTCACCTACTATGTATGCTATTATTCATTATTTATTTTTTTATAAAAAATTCTAAAAAAAAAAGAAAAATAATTATAATATTTTTAATGTTATAATGATGATTGTTATGTTATAAGAATTGTTATATATAATATATTAAGAATGTTGTAAGAATTGTTATGTTATAAAAATAATTGTATAGTAATTGTAAAATTCTAAAAAGGTGGAAATAAATTAATAAATTAAAATAAAATTTAAAAAATTAGGGGTAAAGGAAATGTGCAATGAAACTTACAAAGCAAGGTAATATAAGACCAGTAATAAAAAATAATTTTAGGAGAGTGTGATAACTTTGCTATTCTTTTTGTAGCCTTTAGTTATCATCAAATTGTTGATTAATTATTCATTAAGATGCCTTCAAAAACTAGGCTTCTTATAAAACACGATAAAACCTAACCGGTTACGTCAATCTTTTCTCCAAAAATGTGTGAACTAAATATTAAAAAAACATGACTAATAATAATCGACATGGAAATTTGGAAATGAATTGCTTATCAACAAAACGTGAAAACTAAAGTTCTTATTAAACTTGATTATTTTACTGGCATAACAATGAATTCCTTACAATCCGTGAACCCGCAGACATGCATGCATATCAACATAAAAATTGTTTTAGGGGGCTCCGCCCCCTACTTGCTTAAAACTTACGCTCGTCAACCCCTGAAAAGACATGGTAGCGGCAGCTACGCGGCCGACGTGGTTTGGGAAAGAAAGTAGTATAATTATGGAATATGAGAAGGGAAGTAGTATAGTGGCTGAGTAGTGGGGATAGGCGCAACTACTATCTACTTTCCTTTTCTCGCTGACAATCTAATATACCTACTCTCAAGTTCTACCTTAGAGGCATTCCTCTTCTCGGACGAATATATATCTCCCTCACTCTGTCTACACAGTTAATATTATGTCACTCTCAAACTCTCCCTTTTCTCCCCCCAGACTCATCGCCCTTCTAGAGGGGTATCTCCTAACGCACTCTACACTCAGTTAAGTATGCCACTCTCACTGAACTTGTTTGTTTACAAAACTTATTTAATTGAAGCGAGCGTAAGCGAACTTCTTACATTTAACGAAATATGCATCTTGTCTGTCTGTCTGTCTGTCTCTGGGTAACGTTTACGTGTCCGACGATAACTTGAGTAAAAGTTGTCCGACTTTGTTGAAATTTGGTATACATGTCCCTCTTACTAATCTCAGGCAAAGTTCGTTGGACAGCGTGATCCGTCTAAGAGTTCACGCGCGATGCTCGCGTAAACGTGAGCCTTAAAATTTAAATTGGAATTTCAGGACGGGAAAAAATTCTATCATCACCTATTCGATGAGACGAACATTTTTTACAAATAAAATTTTTTAGTAAATCAACAACGACACCGCTATGAATTAATAAAGATCGCTAAAACCATTAAAGCGGACCTAAACGTTTAAAATAGAGAAAACAACCTATTTACCGATATCTTACGTTCTAACGTAACCATTTTAATAAAAATCCATATACATCGTCTAAAGTATGATTAAAACAAGTATGTAAGCTTGATACAAGCAGTAGTATTTGAGTTATGAAGTGATACATTTTATAATAATTGAAAAGGAGAGGTGCGGTTAGAATTTTTAGAGGAATAGTAAGAATGCGGGGTGGTTCCCTTCCCTTACTACTAGCCGCTGATCTACTACTATACCCATTATCTATCAACTCATCATGATGCATGATTAACTATTTTTTATCAATATTCAATACACATTTATTACTATTACTATACGCTCGCTTCAATGATAGAGCCACGCGATGCCTAGTAATATAGATAGATATTTAGTTTAAACTGAAAGCTCTCCGAGTCTAATATACAGAAACCAATTCTCACAAAAATACAGTTTGTTTATTTATTTATTAAAATCACAAACTAGCTTATTATAAATCATCTAGGTTAAAAAATAAATTTATTTTGAACCCCCATTTTAAACATTAGAGCTCGTCATTGCTAGAGGGAAGATGAAAAGGTATTACGAATTAACAGAGTGATGTATATATATTGTATATATATATATATATATATATATACAATATATATACATCACTCTGTTAATTCGTAATACCTTTTCATCTTCCCTCTAGCAATGACGAGCTCTAATGTTTAAAATGGGGGTTCAAAATAAATTTATTTTTTAACCTAGATGATTTATAATAAGCTAGTTTGTGATTTTAATAAATAAATAAACAAACTGTATTTTTGTGAGAATTGGTTTCTGTATATTAGACTCGGAGAGCTTTCAGTTTAAACNTATATATATGTATATATATATACAGTATATATATTCAAATTGGAGATTTCATTAGCCTGATGACTAAATCCTAAAGTATGTTACACTAATTTTATTGAATGTTAACCAATTAGCTCGTTAAAGACGCACCGAATGGTACTAAACTGTAAAATTTGCATCGATTTTTATTTTATTATAAGTAACAATTTATTGAAATGAATCCTGTTAAATTTGAAAAAAAAAAATCTTTTTTTGGTTTATTTCTTCTGAATTCTTGTTTTAAGACAAACAACGTAAAGTGCCAAGATAAAGATAAAGACAAATAAGCTGGGGACTAATTTTATGATTTTGGATGACTTGCGTTTAGAATCATATAGGTGAGTAAATAAACAATTAGATAAATAAAAAAAAGGTTATACTTCACCCCTTAAGGGCATCCTCAGACCTCAAAGCTTGTGTTAAAATTTTACAAAGGTTTTAGCAATTCTAAAATTAATAAAAAATAAAATAACTCAAATGATCCTCAGATCATCTGAGTCTCACTCACTGAGTGAAACACGGAACTATTAACTAATGGTTAATTTACTCACCTATATAATCCTAAACACCAGTAATCCAAAATTATCAAAGGTGCAAACTTGTTAGAATTATTCTTCAACCGCAATTTTATGACTGTATTTTCAAAATATCGTTCAGGAGTCCAGGAGTCAATCAATATGAACATTATATTTTAATCAATATTCCAAGGGTGATCACTCACAGTGAGTCTCCCAGGATGAAAAATCAATTTAAATAAAATAAATCTCCATTTCTCAAAAGAACACCGATTTTTATTTTAAAGATCAGAATACTAGATAGTCCACTAAAACTAAGTATTTAAAGCCCCTGCTAAAATATAACGAATAATGTTATAACTAAAAGAGGAAAAAGGAAATAAATGTCAACAGTATAACATTTAAACAGCAATAGTTAAGACTGAAACAATGATAAGTGATAAGATTAAAATTGTACTGAAGCGAAGGTTGGGTTGGATTTGTGTAGTCTGTTGTGCTTTAGGTTTTGTTTTATTCTCCAGTCTAAGTTGGAAGGATGAAAACCTCTCTCAACAAACTCCTGATTAACCCTGAATCTGATAAGATAAGGTTGTTACCCGGAGAGAGAAAAAAAAACCCAAATTCAAGAGTCCTGTTGTAGCCCCAACAACTAGAATCTAGCTAACAGACCAACACAATCTACTTTTACCTTTTTTTTTTTTAGTTCATACATTCACGTTTTTATTTTTTTATTTTTTTCTTCTTTTTTTAAGAGAGTGTGTGACTGAATAAACTGTTCTATTTGCAGTATTTTTTATCCACGTTGCGACCAACAATTCTCTACTTCGGTTATCAGTTAGAAATACACATATAAACACTATTTAATTTCTTTTTTTGGATATGAACTAGAACACACCATTATTCTCGCTTTCATATTATTGCTTTCATTACAACAAGGTTTCTCCACATATGACATTTCTAACTAGATTTGCTCTAACATATCGTTTAGTCCAGAAGATAGCGTGCAAAAAAGTGTCTGACTCTAGAATTTTGTATACAAGTCAATGTTTTAGCGCCTTTTAAGAATATGTAGTCGGCTAAGTTCGTCTGCTAAATGGTGGGCAGCGACCATGTCTCGCTAATTATGGTGTACAGTATGATTTTCATGATCCTGAGTACAGAATTAGTTAGAAGATCTAAAATCAAGTCGATGTTATGTTCAAACTTAATAGTTTAGTCATTCAAATATTACTAAAAATCAACGTTATCAAGGGACAAACAAAGATCAACTTAATTTTCAGTCTACTAACTGATTCTGTACACAGGATCATGAAAATCACATTGTCCACCACAATGTTTAATATGTATGCAACACTTGTTAAATATTTTGTAATTACAATTTATAAAATTAAATTACATCTAAAATCTCCCTTATAACCATTATGAACAAAAAAACACTGGCATTTCTAAACATTTTCATGCGGATATATTATTTGAATACCAGGTTTTTCCAAACCTATTAAGTTTCTTTTTTTTAATCCCTAATGTTTTAGAGAGCTCACTTATATTTCGGTTTTTAAAACTCTCTAATTCCACGATTTTTTTTCATAAATGATACATCGCATCTTTCTCTATAATTTTCTGCAGTGATCTATACTTTTTTGTCTTTAGGGGGGTTTCTCTTTAGTAAACTAGAATAAACTTTTTTTATAACTTTAAGTTGCTCGGGTTAAGTAATAGTGAAAGTGTTAGGGAACAAAGTGTACCGAACTATTTGCAAACTGACTTTACCTGCTGAGGAAGATGGTTCTTTCCTACGGAACAGAAAAGCCCTTAGGAAATCCCTCTCTTATTTTCGTAGAAAACTTTGAATCCGCGCCTAACCCCTTTTTCTTCTCTTCCAAATTTTTTTCCACTTCCCTGACATTTTTCACGTGTAACCACTTAATGGTTTTTCTCATTCAGGTCTCGAAACTCTAGAGGTAGGAGGCAGCATAAAGTTTCATTAAAAGCCCGCTCTCACCATTTTTTCTACCCCCCAGAAATATGTTTCGGATTTTTTTTTTTCTACCACGAGTACTTTTACATCCTTCTTCGAGGGGGCTCTACCTGATAAGTACGAGCAACATTTCATAATGGAACATTTAAAATACAGCAAAACAAAGTTTAAGGCCGTATAAATACTTTCTTTTTTTTTTTTTTAAGCATTATCTTTTACATAAAAAGGAAGAGACGTGTGAGGAAGAATATGTTTTATTTATTTATTTTATTAGGCCAACGCCAAAGGATAAAAAAAGAAGAAAAACTTTTAAATTTATTTAATAGCTTTAGAGTAGTCGATTTAAAACGATTTAAAAAAATCCTGGATAGGACCAGGGAACATTTTTGGTCTCGTGTCTGTGTGCTCATTATTTTCAAACCACCTTATCCTTAATAACTACTTTTCCAATTCTGGTGAAATTTGGAAGATAGGTCAAAATTAGTCCTTTATTTGTCCCTTACTAGTACTTTCGAACTTCCATGTCAATTGGTTTATCTTCCACATATTCAAAAAATCGGTCTAAGACAACTCAGACAAACTTTCTCATATACGCGTTCATAATTACCAACCCCATTTTTCCATTTATTTTTCGTTGGTACATTTAATTATTATTGAACATTTCACCGAAATTTATCATAAAAATAACTTTTCCTAGGAGGGAAATTGAACCCTCTCTATGCCCGCGTTAAAGCTATTTTCTCTGGAACTAGATTTTTCCTGAGAAAATGGCTTATAAATTAGATTCGTATTTAAATAGAATAAATTTTGGAATTTTTTAAATAAAAATCGTCGGAACCGTTTTTGAGAAATATTTTTTTTTCATGTTTCTTCAGAGTTTTTAGGGGGTAGCGCCCCCAGATTTGGAGCTAAAATTCATTTCGCGATTTCACCTCGGAGTATGATTTTTCGGAACATGTATGCCAAATTTCGTCAGTTGGCTCCAGGAGTCAGCACAGACAGACATTTTTTAAAAACCACTTTTTTGGATTCAGGGGACATAAAAACGTGTAAATCCATCAAAATCGAATTTTCACGCCATCACAATACTTTCTCTATATATAAGAATGTAAAAATTAGTACCTATATTAAACGAACACATCAGATTTTGAATAAATTTGGTTATTTTGTTGTAGCCTACAGATGTTTCCCTATTAATTTCTACCGTTTACGCACATTTTATAATACAATTTTTTAAGTTTTTGGTAGTTTTCATTCTACGGAAAGTTTAAATTAATTTAAATCAAATTATAATCATTATTAACACTGGGAGACAGACAGAGAAAAATAGACTCCAGCGCCGGGATTTGAACCACGGGCCTTCCACATTTCCGGTGCAGACGCTCTTCAATTCAAATCCCAGCGCTGGAGTCTATTTTTCTCTGTCTGACTCCCAGTGTTAATAATGATTATAATTTGATTTAAAAATGAACATATACACACCATTTCAACTCCTTATATAAAACAATCTCATTTTAAATTTTCATGGGATCATTTTCCCATTAATAGGATGCGAGGAGATATGCGTATAAGTAATTACTGACGGGCTATTTTTAAACTACAATCTACGTTTGTTACATTAATTTGTTTATATAGTATAATCAATATTTAAGGCCTAGTATGTAAAAAGTGTAGTTAGCGCGCGTTAATAAAGTAATAAAAGAATATCGAAGTATACATAGTTTATATTCCCATAAGTGTTACATAACCATTTGTTTTCGCTTAACGTTTCCTGCAATGCGTGACTTCAATGTTTATTTTTTAAAAGCGATTGTTAGCATTTTACTGTTAGGAATTTCTTCGACATCCATGTTCAAGCTAAGTTTCCGTTAACACTGTTGCTTTTTACGTTCGATTGTATCGTTAACAATCAATAAAACGCAAAGTGGATCGTTTCATAATACATTATCTTATGGTAAACACGCACATATGGTAATGTGGATATACAATGTACTATATTTCCTGTAAAGACCGAATTAAAGAGTAGAGTTTTACACTAACTAAACCATCATCAAGAATGCTAACCATTACGAAGTCTAATTTAAGAAATGGGAAAACTCAATATTAGACTTCAGAAATGTAGCAGTGAGGTTTAAATTCTGCAAAGTTTTTACAACTATACATTCTTTTAAATTCTAATGGATCGTTAGGTTCAAAAATCTTCTTATTATGAATGCTTTTATTGAACTTCACTTGATTGTGAAGAATTTTGTCATTTTTAACCCGCATACCGACTAACTAGAAAGCTAAAGATTTCATAGTTTAAGTATTTTCCATTAAAATGTGTAAAAGAAGAGCCAAGCACAAGATCCCATCCCTAAAAAGACAGTCTATCAAAGAAGCGATAACTAATTAGTAGTCTTCTACTCTTTCTTTAGTCCATAACCTTACTCCACTCCAACTTTCATGAACAAAAATGCTCTTTTATTTTCTTGCACAACACTAGACCAGTTTATTAATGAGGCATAAAACAGACATGGCCACAATGTAGATAATCACTCCTTTGCACAATATTAGACACCGGTTTTTAAATGAGGCATAAAACAGACATGGCCACAATGTAAATAATCATTCTTTTGATAGGTTGAATTTTTTGGGAAGGGCCTAAAAACTTTTTTATTGACTCTCGTCCTCCATTACCCACCATTTGTAGTCACAACCCCTATGTGACTACAAATGATAAATGATGTTTTATCTTTCCTTTTTTGCAGGCTTCGGCAGAGTGGGTGGCGTCTTGGTTTCTGGAGGGAGCAAGACCGCAGCAGTATTATTCCAATATATTAAACAAGCGTAGAATTACACAAAAATAGTTATTTACGTAACAAGGGAGAGAAGTATGTTTTCCTGCTCGGGGTTAAGTTTTCTCCCGAGGCTTGCCGAGGGAGATAACTGTAGTATTAGCTCCCGAGGCATAGCCGAGGGAGATTTACCTCGAAGGGGAAGTTTTACCTGAAAATTCACGTTATTTAAACACCTTAAACTTATATTTAGTTACTTGATTTTATTAAAATGACAATTTTTATACTAAATATACGTTTTTAATTTAATTACGTTTAGTTTGTTTTTAATTTAAAGACTTTGTATGATAACCTAAAGTAACCTTCCCGAAAAAGTAGCTAAATAGATAACAAAATACTACCAACATAATTCTTAAAAAAATACCTTTTAAGTTGGTATGATTGTTTTTTCACTCCCAAGGGAGGGAAGTAACACTGTAATTAGCAATGTAAAGTCCACTTACAATGCAAGTCGTAGATAAAAGAAAATTTTCAACTTTTTTGAATTTTCATCAGCTGCAAGTGTGCCAAATTTCAAGTTTCTAGGCTATTCTGGAACTCACTTATAATTTTGACGATGAGTGAGTCAGTAAGAAAATTTTGTAACTCTCCCTCTTAAATTAATGCCTTATTATTTTTTTCAAGGTCCTAAGCTACTCGCAGCTTAATCTATGATTCAAATTTCAAAAGCTCTTTATTAGTGTAAGCAGAAATATGAGGGTGTGAAAAACCGGGAGAATTGGCGAAGTTAAGATACACTGCAACCTTGCTGGAACTTGTGTGACTTATTACGTATATGAAATCGTAAATAAATTTTTGAAATTATTCAAGAATACGGGGAGACAGTCATATAACCTTTTTTTTCTTTCTGCTTAAAAAGATTTTAACCATGATAAATTTCATTGCTATGTAATTATTATAATACTTTCTTTAAAGAAAAAAATCGGACCGAGACAACTCAGACAAACTTTCTCATATATGTGCATTTAATTATAATTGGAAATTTCATCAAAAATATCATAAAAATAACTTCTCCCGGGCGGGGAATCGAACCCGGGCTCTCTCCATCCGCGTTCAAAGCTATAATCTCAGGAACTAGATTTTTCCCGGGAAAACGGCTTACATCATTAGATTCGTATTTAAATGGACTACATTTTAGCATTTTTTAATCAAAATCGTCGGAACCGTTTTCGAGAAATAATTTTTTTTCAGAGTTTTTTGGGGGGTAGCGCCCTCAAATTTGGAGTTAAAATTCATTTCTCGATTTCGCCTAGGGGTAGGATTGTTCTGAATGTGTATGCTAAATTTCATCAAAATCAGCCCAGGAGTTTAGACTTTGTACAGGCAGACATTTTTTAAAAACCACTTTTTTGGACTCAGGGGACCTGAAAACGTGTAAATCCATCGAAATCTCAAAATCGAATTTTCGCGCCATCACAATATTTTCTCTTTATATGAGAAAGTAAAAATGGGAGGAAACATTATGGTATTAATTGAGGTAAAAAAAACTTCATTTGATGATAAGAAAAACGACTTTAAAACGAGAGTTTTGGGCAATAAGTAATTTTAACCTGTGGGTTTTGATGGTGCAAAAGACCCCCCGCCCTTTCTGTAGAGTTAGGTCAAGTGGCAACTTAACCTTAGTCAAGCACTCACTTGACTGAAGGTCACGTAACTTAAAAGATTGAAAAAGCTAAGGTCAAAGAGGAGGAATAATTACGCGTGAACACCAAGAGATAGCAGCACTCATCAGGCGACGTTATGGAGTGCCTCAACAAGGCAAGCAAAGATAGCGCATCTCTATACGTTTACATAAAAAAAAAAAAAAAAAAAAATGGAATAAGATAGAAACTAGTTTAGTCTAATACTTTAACCCTTAATATTGATTAAAAACTTAACAACACAACTCAATTAAAAAAAAAAAAAAAATAGTCCACGATAACATAAAAAACATATTTTCTCGAAATTTCAAGTCCTCAAGGATAAAAAAATAAAAGTTTTTGTATAAATTTTTTTACTGTGGCAAATTTACCCCACATCTAGGTATCTTCAGACCTTAATCAGTGTAACCAGCCTTAAGAGTGTTAAATTATCGTCGTTGTTTTGATTCTAGATTCTAAAAATAATAATAATAATGAAAACTAACCATTTTGGAGAAACTAGATATTTCCTGAAAATTTTTTGGTATAATATTTATTTGTTGGCTGATAGCACCCGAAATTTAGAGGTAAATGAGAGGTCTTGAATTCATGTAAACTTTTTTATATTTTCATCAGAAATATCCTTTATGAATGAAATACTCTTTATTTATAATAAAGTAAATTTTGAAAATAGCTAATTAAACACTCATGCATGCTAATTAGTTGTAGAAGGATCCCTCCAACAGAAAAAATGAACCCTTTTAGGGACAGTAGCGTGGGGAAATAATAAGAGAGAGAGAAAAAAAATGGGTGCTAACAATAATAACTAGAAACTTAAAAGGGGTGGGAAGTTGGGAGAATTTTGACTCTAGGGCAAGAGAAGGAGAGGGGGATTACATAATAAGGGATAATTACAGGGGGGAAGTACTTGGAGGGGGCGCCGCGCCCTCGATTATTTGGAGGGGCGCTTTTATCTGTAATTAGTGATGTCTCTAATTAATGGAGACCCTGTCCCTCCCTCCAATACTCTACTTAACTTTGAGGAAGTTGAGAATTCACAACGATAGAGGACCGGGGGTCTCAAAACTTTCCCACTCGGAGCCCGTCCTCCTATGACGTTATCAGTTTGCCTTACTCTCTTCTACATTTTACCCATTATCAGCATATATGTGGGGATTTGATAAAGTTACAGCAAAAGAGAGAAAAAACCCCTTAATAACACCCCTTTAATAACTAACTTGGATTTAATTAAAAAGTAACAAACTTCGTAACTAACAGAGGAGAAAAGAAGAGAACTAAGTTATTTTTTACATTAAATTACGCATCGTGACTATCATTAAAGCGAGCATAGCAGTTAATCACGACGATTCCTTCTTGAGGTACTCCATAATCGCTATCTATGAAATTGTATTAAAACTGATACATTAGAACGTAAGGTATTAATAAAAAAGGAGTTTTAAAGGATATTGTGACATTTATCACTCCATAGTGTGCGTCGCTGTTGATTTAATATAAAAATTTATTGGGAAAAAAGTTTGTCTCATGGAATAAATAAAGAAAAAATCTTTAATCGTCCTAAAAATCAAATTTTAAATTTGAAGCTCACGTTTACGCAAGTGTTGCGCTCGAACGCTGTTCCACTAAATTAGCCTGAGAATTGGTAGAAGGAACATGTATATAAAATTTCAACTAAGTCAGTCAACTTATACTCAAGTTATCGTCACTCGCGTAAACGAAACAGGCAGACAAGATGCATATTTTGTTGAATGTAAGAATACTTAGCCCTTTTATTCCTAAACATTTTTTTTTTAGACAGCAGACACAGCAAAAACTTAAACAGGAACTTGTAAACTAAATTGAAAGAATCTTGGACTCTTGTGGTCTCACGGAGGTCTTTAAGAAATAGGAATTGTTAAATAATAGATTTTGAATCAATAAGTCGTAAAAAAATTCCACCACTTGTAGTTCATTTTTAATCCCGCGAAACACTTGGCGGCTCTCGAGGCATGCCAGTGTGCAACGGCACATAGTTTGAGAAACCCTGCATTGTTAGTGTAGACATTGTTGATAGCCACATGAGTACGAAATATTGAGATCCCACTTGAAATAGAAAGTGTGGTTGTTTGGGCCGGCTTCGAATTAATATGAAATAATTTGAAAAATTAATATGGGATCATCTATGGTCTACATTTACCAGACAATGGAAACGTTTTCATAATCGGATGAGAAGTTTTTAAGATATGTTGACGAACGACAAATACGAGACTAATCATGTTCATGAAACAGATTTCTGTCAAGGATTTATAAATTTGGAGACAAAACATTTAGTTCGATCTAAATGATTCCGTTACCTATGGCAAGTTCGGAAGTAATAGATCAGTCTTTTAAATTCAGTCTTCATAAATGGTCGACTGATTTTTAATCAGTCTTTTCAATTTTTTCAGATTGAAATACATTAAATATCGATTTTATTTAATACATGTCTTCTCACATTGGCAACTCTTTAAACAGAGATCTTATACCAAATATCTAGGTCTTCAGTCCGATTCATGTTTATATAAAATTAGTCGATCCCTTAGTCCTGTAATAACCTATTGTTTTTATTACAACGTAAAAGAAAAAAATTGTAGTGATCGTGTTGGACTACTAGGGTTAGCTTCATTATTACTATTATTAGCTTCATCAAGTTAATAACGATCGAATTTTACTTGTTTTATTCAGTATGTGTTCAATAAAACAAAAAAAATTTACTTAAGAATTGATGACTTTAGAAATTATTTCGAAAGCCCTAAACTATAATGGTTTTAAACGATTCATTGAAATCTGAGCCCAGTTTTATATAACTCCTTCGGCATAAAGTCTAAAGAAAAGAAACGGGGAAAAAATAAATATCAGGTTGCCTTTAGACTTCTGGCGTACATAGGCATCTCGAGAATAGCGTCTCAAGTACCTCCGGCAGCGAGAGAAGAAAGTACGTTAAGTATCTCATGAAGTATTTATACAGGTCTAAAAGTTAAAAAGTATCGAGACCGGGGGCTAAGAGGGCGCGCCATCTTGTCTTCAAACTGAGAAGAAGCTATTTTAAGTTTGAAGTGAGCCCTGAAGGATGATCCTTCCACTAAGCACTTGATATCAAGTTTCCTTGGATAACAAGTCTTCTCTATCAGCAACTCGATACTTGAAACCATATCAACTCCAAACTGACCAAAAACAATGTTTTCTTTGGAAACCAAGTTATATCTGTCTTCAATAATTTGTCTTCGGTCGCATCATGAGATCTCGAGGTCTTATTTATTTTCTACGGTGAAGGTGAAGAAAAATGTTTAAGATAAAGATTTGAGAAGAATTAAGATATTAAAGAATTCAGCTTATTTAAATGAATATAAGAGTGGAGTAAAATGGGAAAACACGTTTTTATGCTATTTTTGACCCTAAATGGTCGAACTCATCCTTTCTTTTGATATAATTGACATTTTAAAATTTGTTTGAAATTTTTAAGTGCATTCTAAGGGAAGATATCGTCTGGAGTGACACATATATACATACATACATACATAAAAAAAAGTGTTAACTTATAGGAATCGATTCAGAATAGTCTGAAACGGATTTCCATGAAAAATTGTTTCAAAAATTTGCATTAAACATTTTGAAGCCTTTGCAATAGCTTAATTTTCTTCAAAAATTCGCTAAAACAAGTTGATAATAGTTTTAAAAATATCCTTAATATATTATGACAAAGTTTGCTTGATTCTCACTGACACCACCAAACAATCGGCTATAAAATCTTACATTTATTCATAGTATAAGACTTAATTTAAATCCAATAATACTTAATGTAATCAATTTTTTTCTAAGTACGTTTAAAAAGTAATAAACAGGTGATTTTTTACGCTTTTAATGAATACTGGCCAAGGCAACCTTACCTCACACGGCTTTACTGCCAAGACTGGATGTTGCATTGGCAAGCTAGTGAGTGAATGATTATTTTCTTCGTAAACAACATTTTCCTGGGAAAACGATGGTTTTATTTAAATGGACTACATTTTAGATTTGATTAAAATTGAAACCGTCTGAACTGTTTTGTGAGATCTTTTAGAGAAACTAATTTTCGAAGAAAATTAAGCTATTGCAATGGCTTCAGAATTTTTTAATGAGAACATTTTCTCCGTGGAAATCCGTTTCGGAATATTCTAAATCGATGCCTAAAATTTATTTATGTAATATATGTGTAACTCAGAATTTTTGGAGTTAATTTAGGGGGTTAAAGTTAATCAAAAATAGCATAAAAACGTGTTTTTCCATTCCCCCCCCCCTCTTAAATGAAAATATGACAAACGTGTACATANCGATCTAGTAAACGAAGCAGCAACTTGTAGCGTCTTGAGATGTCAGTACGTTTAGTCTTTGTGTGGTGTTGCCAGGTGAGTCGTCGATCAAGGTGAAGGCCAAGGTAACGGACAGTGGTAGATTGAGGAATGAGGACTTGGTTAAGAATGACTGGAGGACAGGTGCTATGTCGAAGAGTAAAAGTGACATGAACACTTTTCTGTTCGTTAATCCGGATCCTCCATTTTCTTAACCAAGGTTCAAGAAGGAGAAGGTGACTTTGGGTGTTATTTGACGCAATTTGTGGGTCATGGTGGACAGATAGGATTGCCTTGTCATCTGCAAAGGTGGCAAGGACTGAGGAAGGGTGTTGAGGGATGTCTTGTGTGTAGAAGGAATATAGGAGAGGTCCAAGAATACTGCCCTGAGGTACTCCAGCACTTACAGAGCAGATGGATGAGGAAGAGGTTCCTAAACTTGCACAAAACGATCTATCAGTGAGGAAGGACTTCAGGATGAGGTAGTAAGTGAAGGGAAGGATGCCCTTGAGTTTCCAAAGCAGCCCAGCGTGCCACACTCTGTCAAAGGCTTGCGCCTCGTCCAGGAAGACAGCTGAGCAAAACTTTTTCTTCTCTAGGGTGGAGGCAATGACATCGACAATGCGATGACACTCATGGATGGTGGAGTGATGAGCACGGAAACCAAACTGATGGTCAGGTATGAATGGTTTCAGTAAGGGAAGGAGTCTACGGAGAAGGAGCTTTTCTAGGATTTTCCCCATTACAGGGAGGAGACTTATGGGTCGATAGGATGATGGAAGATGAGGAGGTTTGGATGATTTAGGAATCATTATTATAGTTGCGAATTTCCATTGGGTAGGAAAGTGAGTTGTTCTAAGGACAGAGTTAAATATGTATGTTAGGAAAAGGATACCTTTTTTAGGAAGATGCTTGAGGATTTCAGAGGTAATAAGGTCATAACTGGGAGCTTTTCGTGGTTGAAGGTGTTTGATGCAGTAAAGGATGTCCGAGGGATAAAATGATTTGGGAGGCATAGATAGTTGGAGGGGTGCTAGGAGATCTTGGTTAATAAGGTTCACATGGTCTTGATCAATTATATCTGGATTATATCTGAACTGTTTTGTGAGATCTTTTAGAGAAACTAATTTTCAAAGAAAATTAAGCTATTGCAATGGCTTCAGAATTTTTTAATGAGAACATTTTCTCCGTGGAAATCCGTTTCGGAATATTCTAAATCGATGCCTAAAATTTATTTATGTAATATATGTGTCACTCAGAATTTTTGAAGTTAATTTAGGGGGTTAAAGTTAATCAAAAATAGCATAAAAACGTGTTTTTCCATTCCCCCCCCCCTCTTAAATGAAAATATGACAAACGTGTACATAACAAATATTACTGTACTCTTAAAAAGCTTTCCAACGACATGCATATTGAAGGGTTATACTATTTTGATTTTTGTACCCCGTACCCGTGTGTACCAAAAAAAAATTGTTTTTTTAATGTGTCCCATCCAAATTCTACACCAAAATTTTCCTATATTATCATAAGCCAATAATACGCAGACTTCTTTGAAAATTCGCTCATTAAGTCATGTTGCATGATTGGACTTTTTATTATTCTAAATATTAATATTTTGTTTTAGATTTTTTTTGAGAAGATATTTAATTTTTAGTAATATTATATTAAATTGATCCTTTATATGAATTGGGAAATTAATCAAATCATACTAAATACAAAGAGATTGTTTTAAATTTAGAATTTAATTCCAGCCCGAGGGCAAAGTGTGTATAGCGGCTTCCCACGAATAATTCGTTCGTAAAACAGAATTATTTCGAACGGAAAATATCCCGTCGTCCTCCTGCCAATAATCCTCCCCCCAATCCGATTTTTTAATTGCCTCGCCAAATTGATTTAGTCTCTGGAAATTGACGAGGAAATTTAAAGGGCTTTCATCGTTTAAATTATACTGCGTGATTACGCTAAAAATCCCGACCATACTCATTCCCAGCCAAACAGATTTGTCAATAATGAAATTAATACTGATATTATATATCGTGAGGGTAAAGGTATTTGTGGTTTTATTTATTTTTGTACGTTAATCAAAATTACATATGTCTAATTAGTCAATTTAATATTTGATTATGGAAATATAATTATACTAAAATGTAATATAAATTTAATTATTTATTTGTTTTCTCCCAATAACTATTATTTAACCATGACATAAATTACGATAATCATATAAACCATAATGTTATAAACCAACAAAAAAAGGCAACTAAATACCTAGCGTCCAGTTTTGCCTTTATGACCCAATTATTTTAATATTATAAATATATATATTATGCTTAAACTTGGTGGACTTCAGAAAAAACTTCCTTATTTACTAACGTTTTGATCAATATTAATATTATTACCCATTCATTGGGCGGAATTTTTAGTAAACTTCGCCAAAAGTAAAATAAATTGGTAGGTAAAATAAAAGGTGTGAATTCTCACGTAAAAAGGGTTTCGTTGGTATTGTGAACAAAATTAGTAAGGGGGAGGAGGGGGGGGGGACGAAAAATGTCGATGTTTTTTAACAAAATGGCGCCGAAAATGAAACACTAACCCTAAGTGGTATATATATTTGTAATCTACTCTTCAATACCTTTCATTTGATACCCCACTTCAAAATTAGTAAGGGGGAGGAGGGGGGGGGGGATTATTAATTTTTTGACAAAATGGCGGGAAAAATGAAATATTTCCCACAAGTGTTATATATTTTTGTAATCTACTCTTCAATACCTTTCATTTGATACCCCACTCAAAATTTAAAAAAAATATTTTTTTCTCGCGATGTGAATTATCCGCCATTTTGAATTTGAACAGCTGATTATTTTGAGTTCTCTATATTTTTCCTGTGTGCGCGTCAAAACGATCTTTAATACTGGTAAGTTTCACGCTTTTATCTCTTTTGGTTCAAAAGTTATTGGAACCGTACAGAGTGACAGACGGACACAGGAACGAAACTATAAAGGTTTCTTTTTTTTGGTTTTACCAACGAAACCCTAAAAAACTGTACTTAGTTCGACTCAGGGGACCATTCGAAACCTTAATATCTAATTTTTGCGACAACAAAGTGCGCACTAAGCATATATAAGACTAGCTGGATACCCGTGCTTCGCTACGGAGTGTAATTTTAAAAGTTTATATATTATCATCAAAAAACATTTAAATTATTTGACTATGCGAGAATATCAAGATTATATCCCTCCCATTTATTCTCTACCCTCTTTGATAAGATATTTGCAAATATCCCAAATTTACCCCCCTCCTAAATGTAAATATGAATAAACTTTACATAACAATAATTACTGTGATCTTAAAGAGCTTTTCAACGATATGCATAATGAAGGGAATTCATTTCTTTGACCCCGTATTCATCAATTGTACCCCGTACCCATTTGTACCAAAATTTAAATTTCGAAAATTCATGTAGACAGTGACCTCCCCCTTGATTTGGAGGAAAAGTGTGTAAGTGTTCATCAAATTGGGATAAATATGTATATTTGTATTGTAAGACACCCACAGACACTCTTTATATTAGATATGGCTATATTTTTCCATTTTATCCCCTCCTAAATGAAAATATGACCAAACTGTACATAATAACAATTACTGTACTCATAAAGAGCTTTTCAACGATATGCATCATGAAGGGTATTCATTCCTTTGACCCCACATTCATTACTTGTACCCCGTGCCCATGTGTACCCAAATTTAAATTTCGAAAAGCCATGTATACAGTGATTTTCTCCTTGTTTTGAAGGTCAAGTGTGCACATGTTTATCGATATCGGACAAAAACTGTAGATTTGTATGAATAAAATATACACACACGTTGAATATTTGGCCACCATCTTGAATCAAAATGTCAAACAGGCATTTTGATTTAAGATTGATTTGGTAAACCATTTATCAAAAGTTACTAATTTCATAAAAGAAAGCTAACTTCTAAATTTCAAGGTTCTAGTGCAATTGGTTCCGGAGATATTGTCTTGTCGAATTTCGTATATAAATTGCCGTCATCTTGAATCAAGATGGGTTTTAAAAATATTTCTTAGCATATATTTTAAAAATATATTCTTACCTAGGAAGTAAGAGGAACACAGCTACAAAATTTCATGGTCATAGGTCCAGTGGTTTAAGAGATATCGTGATGTGTCAGCGAGTGAGTGAGTCAGTGAGTGGTATTTGGATTTTATATATTGTAGATTAGTAGCAATAATTAAATATATATCCGGATAAATATTCAATATATTCCTAAAATATTACATCATGGCTGTTACTGCCTTTAATTTCACTCGAAAATAAGTCTTTCAAAATATTAGGAAGTCAGGAATGTTCAGATAATGAAGCAGCTGTTCAGCTGGTTGAACCACTTACATAGTCAGGAAGAGGGTAGTATCCTTAAAGTTTGTTTCAATAGACTCAAACAACTCGATAACTCACCCTCAAGAGTGGCTCATTTAAACTGGGTGACACAGGTGAAACAACTATTAGGTCAAATTAGCGATATTGACATTGACGCTCTACTCAGTAATCACATTAATAATAACCTTCAAGCGGCCCTTCTAGCACGTTACGAACAGATGCTTAAGGAGAGGGATCAAGCAAGAATAGAAGAATCTTCTTACAATCAATTTTATAAAATTCTGAAATGCTGCCATAATAACGATATACATTATTTTAACTTTGGCCTTTCGTATGAAATGCAGAAATTAATAGTACAAGTTCGAACATCTGGCTTCGGTTTACTGAGGATTTCACTCAGAGGAATTATATACAGGATCAACACACAAGAGTTGTGTACATTGTGCAATCTAAACACTCACGAGAACCTTCACCATATATTATTTGAGTGCCCAATGTACACGATAATAAGACAACAGTATCTGCCACTAATCTTGTACAACCATAGTAGTTCTGCTCAAGTTAATATAGCGTCAATGATTCAACCAACCTCTTTAAAAACAGCCAAATCCTTATTTTATTTTTTCGTCAATTTTATGAAAACAAGATCTTTCTTACTCAATGAGTAACAATAGTAATAATATTAATACTTTATTAATAATAGTAATAATAATAATAAAAATAATAATAATAATATTAATGATCTAAAACAATGAAAATAATAATAAGAACTTTACGTAAAGTAAATTAAAAGGGAGCTAATTTTCTTTTCGTTTATCTAATTATCAGTGTATGTTCCTTTTTCTATTCTTAAAATTTTTGGGTCTATTGTTAACAATTCTATAAATATTAGCAACTTTTCTGATATAACCATAACATCACATTAGTTCCAACGTGTCTAAAGTATAGAGTTATTCTTATTTTTTCGTATTTTGTTAGTTCTTAAAGCGCTTAAAGTATAGAGGTATCAAGGAATTTTAATAATATTATTTTATTTTATATTTTTATTTTCCTTTTCTCCAGATGTTTGTTTAGTCTTTATCTGTTTTCAGATTATCATTGTTTTATAACTGAGTAAGATTTTTATTTTTATTTATTGTTTATTGTTTATTAGAACAAAAGAAAGGAATGTTACTTTACCGATTAGGTGCTCGTGCAAATTATAAACTTCGGAATCTCGATCACTCCGTCCCCACAGTTAATCTTATTATTATGCTAAACCTTCAACTACTATGCTAAAACTATTCTTATTATATGTATCTTAAAAAGTGAGCTTGTTCATGTATTCATGTGTTATAATTGAATTAAATTGTTTTACTAGCTGGTTGGAAAAATGTATATATGCAACTCATTTGTATAAGCCACATGGCTTAAAAACAAATAAAAAAGTTTGAGTTTTGAGTATTAGGAAGTCGTTGATTCTTTCTTAATATTACAATTCATATATATTATCTTTCCAGTTCTGCTTCGTTTCGGAGTATTTAAATTAATTATTTTATTTAAATTTGGAATAATAATTTAAGAAATTACTGGGGTGATAACTGAAACTGGAGAGCTTTATTTCGCTTGAAACACGAATAATAATAATTGTAAATAGATAAAAGTTAAATTTAGGTTAGATTTATTATTCATGCATTCGTTAAGTGTCGTGTTATTATTTGGTTTCGGTTCGTTTATTTTCGCAGTAGTAAGGGTGATATCGGGTGAGGAAACATCGGCAGGATATCTCTCTGCTGTCTATTTAAATAAATAAATATTAAGGATTTCTTTTGGGTGGCTTGGTGGTGAGTAAAGGATCGGGGGATGGCATTGTCCCTAATGACTGGTTCCGTTTAAAATGCTAATCCCGCACTCCTGCGGCCCGGCCAACAGTCAGAGCTATTTATGTAAATGTTCCGCTCTTAGTGAGCCGACGCTACGGTTTTGTTTCGCTATTTGCTTCTTTTTAACTTTTACCCTACCTAACTTTCAACTCCTTGTTCCTTCTCACTCTTATTCCCCCGGACTTATTCTTTCTTTCTGTCTCCAGTCCCACGAAATTTCCAATGCTACGCGAGTCGAAAAAAAAAATTAACCTCAAAGATAAAAAAAAGTTTACTCTCTTACCTGGAAAAAAACTTTAACAAGAAAACTACCTGGCTAACAGATTTCACTTCTCATGCATTTAAGGAAACAGATGAAAATTTCAATGTTTATAAATTGCACTACTTTAGTGTAATGTAATGATCTTATTATTATATTATAAGGTTATCTATGTTTAACAGTAAAGGAAGGAGCTAATAAAAGTCTTAAAGAAAATGTTTGCAAAATTGTATCTGTAAATAATAATACAATAAGGGGACATAGGAACCAGCTTAGCTGCGTGGTTAGCTTAATCGAAACTCCGCCGTCTAAAACCTACATAAAACGTGTTTTTCGGTACATAAAAGAAAGAGCAAATAAAAAATACACTGCCAAGTGGTGTGGCACATAACTTCCTCGTAAACTATCACGTACATTATTGATTTTATGCTTTTACAAACTATTATTGTCTAATTTGTTGAATTGTTTCCCCTTTTTTTTAATCTGCCAAAATTGTTTTGATTTATTACATGAATTTAGCAATAGTTAAAAAGCGCGACAGTTCCTATTAATCAAAAGTTTGATTAATGAAAGTCAGATAAGTACTTATGAAGCTATAGATGTAAATAAATGTATGTTTGTGAGCATGTGGAAGAGAAACAAATGCAAATAAGCGTAGAAGATTGTAACTTAGAATGGGACCGATAATGAGCTATAGTTATGAACTACCATCATAATTTCACTAAAATCGCATGAGTAGTTTTAGTTTAGATATGTAGGTTCGCAAAAATAGAGCGACAGACCGACGGACCGACAGACACGGAACCAAAAATGTTCCCTGATTACTTGGATTTTTTGAAATCGGAGACCTAAAATATTTTTGTTCTTCAGATCGATCACATAGCTTCCGTAACCTTCGGTAAGCTCCGAAGCAAAAGAAAGAAAATAAAATAAGGTGGCTCACTCTAAGATGTTTTAGATGATCTGTTTAGGTTTAGATTCAAAGCCCAAACCCGTGATAGATTCCTACCGTGGTAAGCCATGCACATCAAAAAACTAAGTAAACAACATGTAACTTCCCAATTATGCAGATCAATGTGAGAGCGGACTATTGTGCGGTTGCCTATGTAAACAATGCGGCGCACATAATCAACTACAAGAACCCGAGTGAACAATGTGTTCTGATGCTTCAATATGTTTTACCTCATGTAACTCTGTCGATTTTCATAGATACTGCGAAAAATATATTATAAGTCAACTTCAAACCAGAAGAAATGATAGCCGAATATGAAAAGATTGACACTAATAAAATAATTTTTACTTTGATTAATCATCAACCCTTGTAGCTAGATTGTCTTTTGTACAACAACTGGTTCTAAGATAAGAAACTGTTTCCAATTTCCTATCAAAATCTAAAGATATGTCTTAACCTTTATCATCACATACAAAGCATTTCGATAAAATGTTTAAATATGTTGTTTTTTGTATAATTATAAATACGAAACTATTTTTAGTTAGTTCAGTAACTCTTTTATTAAAGGATAATAATCATATATAAGATGTACTCCCAGAGAAAAAGCTATAGGGTAGGTAATCATTTTACATCCATTCTACCTTAAACAACATAATTTCCGCAGTTTTTAGATGTTGTCGCTTTTATATAAATTATGTGAGCCAGACGGTCACTAAGCGTTTAGGTAATAAGTTGACACTGTTATTTCATGTGTTATTTGGCTATATTTCGTCTCTCTCTGAGGCATAGACATGCCTAAAACATAATTATTTTATATATAATTAAAAGGTATTTCAAAACAAATAGTTGTATAATGCATCGCAATAATTAAAACTACAACAAAATTATTTCCAAAGATATTACCAAAATTTTACAAAGGTGGTGAAAACTATACTTTACCTAATACAAGAGAATAGGTTCTTCTTTACTAAAATATAATTTACGGCGTAGTGACCATATATCAAATGCATATTAACAAATTAAAATCAATCAGTCACTTTATTTTAAATATAACCAAATGTTGATTGTTTTTTACAATTAAAATGAAAATTGTTGTGATTTATTAGTGATGTATATTAGCGTAGAGACGCTGCAATTAGAAAAATATATTTTTATCTTATCTAGTCATTTCAATTGTTTTTTGGAGTTAATTTATTATTCGGTAACCCTCTACGTTAATAAAATTTTATATTTATTGCTTACTTTTTACTTCATTTTATATATTATCGGCTGAATATTTATTGTTAGCTATTAATTACTTACTGCGCTAAAAATATATAAAAATAAATAAATCTTGTAATATTAGCGAATTTTCGAAGAAAATTAAGCTATTGCAATGGCTTCAAAATTTTTGTAATGCGACTTTTTGAAATTTTTTTTCATGGAAATCCGTTTCAGGCCATTCTGAGTCGATCCCTAAATTTTAACACTTTTTTTATGTATGTATGTATATATGTATATATGTGTCACTCCAGACGATATCTCCCTTTAGGATGCACTTAAAAATTTCAAACAAATTTTAAAATGTCAATGATATCAAAAGAAAGGATGAGTTCATAGGCCAGAATTTTTGGAGTTCATTTAGGGGTCACATTTTGACATTTTAGGGTCAAAAATAGCATAAAATCGTGTTTTTCCATTTTACCCCCCTTTTATATGAAAATATGATAAATGTGTACATAACAACAATTACTGTACTCTTAACGAGCTTTCCAACGATGTGCATCTTAAAGGGTAAATATAATTTTGACTTTTGTACCCCGTACCCTGTGTACCTTAACATTTTTTTTTTCATCCATCCAAATTCTAAACCAAAATTTTTCTATAATATCATAAGCCAATAATACGCATATTTCTTTGAAAATTCGCTCATTAAGTCATGGTGCATGACTGGACTTTTTTTAAAAATAGTTTTCATTAGTTTTTTACTTGTTAAAAATTCGAAATTTTAAAGTTGAGTTTTATTCTAATAATAACTTATTATTTTTTATGTGTTTACTTATAATGAATATTATAAAATGTTAAATTGTTAGCTAATCTTGCATTATTTAAATATATATTATGTGTGTTACTCCACGGCTGACAATCCTTGGACCACAGCCGCTTTGATGCAAAAACCTAGGGCCAGTAAATGATGTATTATTTTGTTTAATAAATGAATATTATTATTAATAATAATAATAATAAATTAAATCTGTCTCTGTATTATTTTAAATATTACTATTGTAATAATGGAATGTTATTACTGTCATAGTTTAAATTCATTTAACAACTTCACCACTACTAACACCACAAATGGAAAATTCAAATATTGACAAAAAATGTACGATTTAGATTCATAGATAAAAAAACATATCATACATAATAGCTCAATATCTGTTTTTTGTAAAAATGTGATATAAAATAGTGTGTAGGTATATATACAGGTATAAAGGTTTAAGAATGGATTGGACTAAGGGCTACGAGATAAGGAAAGGATAAGGTAGGGCAAGAGGAAAGAGTTTAGCTTCTAAAGAGCTAAGGATAAGTCGAGTTCGACTGTTCATTCTAGCCTGGGATCAGCTTGCCTTGTATTCCTCAAGATAAAGTGAGAACTTGAGGAGGGGGGTAAGCATTCCTTCTTCAGCTAGAGTCTAATCAATTCCCCCTGACTGGCTAAAGGGGGGCTATTCCCAACTCTTTATTGTTATAGGGGGACCTACTGTTCCCCCCCCCCCCTTATTTTTTTATTCTTAGCTTCCTTCGATACCCTTCCCCCTCCGGTATTTCGCCCTTTTTTTCTAGTACCGTTTCCTCGGAAGGAGAATTTATAAAAAAAGGGTGCCTAAACCTGAATTTTTTTTTCTTCCGAATTTTCATTCTCTCCCAGCATTTTAACAATAGATGATAAAAAAAGGTTCTCCAGCGTCTTGAATGTATATATATACATATTATATAAACAATAAAAGCTAAAAACAATATTTTAAGAAGTGTAATATTGTAATGAAGGTAAGAAAGATATTGAATTTAATTTAATTGAGTTTCCATGTTAAATGGCTAAAGTTTTATTAAGTAGTCATTTAAGTAAACAAAACAAAAACTCTGCAAACAAAACTCTTGAAAAAGTTTTCGACTTTTTTTCTATAAGCGTTTCAGCTTTTTTTCACATTTGGGTTTTTTTTTTTTTTTTTTTTTTTCTTCTTCTTCTTATTTAAACTTGTTACTATAGATTTTGATGCTTTTAAGACTTGCGTTTCATTTTGTTTAAGAAGTGACTGAAACTGAAAGAAATTAATTAAAAAGAAAGAAAAAAAAAAAAAATATGATGATACTTTAATATGTAAAATAAAAAGTTATAATTATATGATTCGATACGATATGACTACGAACGTAGAATGAATGATATTTTCATCCATGAACAAAAAGTTTTCAAGTCTTTTATAATCTGATTTTTTACTACTTGTTTCTTCTGAAACTACTTAGTACCAACATCCAAAAAAAGAGATCGTAAAATTGAATAAGATTTTCTCGGATGGTAGTTTGATTAACAAGAAGGAATAGAGTGAGAAACACCACCAACCAGAGCGTCTTTAATCTTGGAATCCATTATTAAAAGGATTAGAAAATTAGTTGAAATAATTCGGTAGTGCAGAAAGGACGGATGCACAAAAAAGACTTGCTTTCGAAGGGAAAATATCTCGAACGGTACAGGAAAGTAATGTGGCAAACAAAAACATAATCAAAGTTGGTAGTACCTGAAATAAGAATTGAAACTAAATTCTTGGTGTTTCAGAGCTACTCAAAGTCTTTAAAGTAACTGATAGTTTTTCCAAATTCGATTTCCTATATTTTAAAAACATCTTTTGGTCACGAGACGCAAACATAATCTATATAAGTAGTGATACAAATAAGATGTAAATTCTTAAATAAGAAACTTTAAGAAGCGTTATATTTTTGACAGCGTGAAAGAAAGAGGGCTGCTTTAGAACAGCCGAAATCGGTCAATTGTTAATAGTAAAATTATTTTGTGTGAAGACGTTGTTTTGGTTATTACAGTACACCTCCTCTATTAAGCATGAAAGAAAATATTACTGTCATTGTAATTCTTAACCCTTAGTTGGTAACATAATTTTTTTTCGCCACTCTTGGTAATATCCGTCTGATAGACGGATACAATCAATTTTTTTTTTTTTTTTTTTTTCTAATCTCTTAAAAATGAAAGCAATTGCATTATCTGATTACTGTTAAATATTTTTTGTTTTAAATTTTAAATATGCCTAAAATATAGGAGACAACCATATTTTTAGAGGTATAGAATATTTCTTTGACCATTCAAGATTCTAAGGTTATACAAAATGATTATATATAAACAGACATTTCTTTCATTCAAACATTAGAATGTATAGTAATTTAAGATTAATTGTATAATCTCAAAACATTAATTAAAAATAAATATCATGAAGTCAAACTTATTAGGAAAAAATATCAATCTAATAACATTTATATAACGTGTAATTTACGTATGTAAATTTATGTATATACATATAAAATTTATATATACAAGTACATTTATGTATACATATACATACAGGACTTATATAAGTTCTACGTTCCGAGGCATGTTTGGAAGTATATCCGTCTCAGAAACGGGTATGTTTTTATATACATAGAGAAATATCCGTCTAATAGACGGATATTTTTACATACATATACAGTAATATCCGTGTAATAGACGGGGTGAATTTACATTAAAGAAAAAATTCTGTACTTCGCATGTCGAAAACAAAATAGGAGCACTTTCTAGGTTGACATTCAAGGTTCGACAGAACCATATCTCGAATCTCGAAGCATAGACCGCTCACGCAATATCCAACGCACTTAAGCGTCAAAATACAAATGCTATCCCTCTAGGAGACGGATGTTACCAACTAAGGGATAATATAATAGTACAGAATCAATTTTCTAATTAGTACTTTAAAAAGCAAAAAAATTAAAAATAGCACGAAAATTGAATGCAGTCATATTTGAAAGAAAAAAACATCTAAACAAAATCAATTAGAAAAATTGAAAAAATACATATATCAAACTGAAATGTTCCGATTTATGTTGATAAAGAAAAAAAAAACATTTTTAATTTAGCCACACTTCCTTGTCTCTGTTCTTTTTAATACTTTAAATATCTTTTAATTTATTAAAAGGAAAAATTATGGGGGGGGGGGACCAAGTCCCAGATGTCTAATTTTTTTGGAAAAGGAAAGAGTGGGGGGAAAAAGAGGAAGGTGGAAATGAAGTGTCGGCAACATCATAGTGATGAATCGTTTTAAGTTTCACCTCAGGAAGCCAGAAATGTAACTCCTTGATTAATTTATATAGTATCAATCATCCAGACCAAAGAATAAGAAAAAATAGTCTAAGTATTATTTTAAATATATATATATA
>KZ651198.1:72648-86657 GCA_001010745.2 Gerris buenoi
ACTCGAAAAAAAATATTTTTTTAAAATTTTGAGTAGGGTATCAAATAAAAGGTATTAAAGTGTACATTACAAATATATATATAACACTTAGGGTTAGTGTTTAGTTTTCGGCGCCATTTTGTCAAAAAACATCGAAATTTTTCGTGTCCCCCCCCCCTCTCCTCCCCCTTACTAATTTTGTTTCACAATACCAACCAATTTATTTGACTAATTTTTATTCTGCCCGTTTTCACGGGCATAACGGCTAGTTATCTTATAATGCAATAAGAAGATTCCAATACATTAGCAGCAGAACCTAAGCAAGTAACAATTCTAGCAAGAGACAAACAAACGAAGGTAATTCATGGTGTTTTAATTTAAAAGATTAATACGGTGGACTTCGTATGTCAGCTCTAAAACTTTATTAATACTTTACTTAATCTAAATAAAAATATATAAAACCACCATCGAAGGCAGATTTTGATGATATAATTGTAAGTAGCATGTAAACTAAATAAGGGAAGACTAATATAATAGTTATAGTTTTAAAAAACGAGTATTAATTTGTTTTAGTTGCATATTGTGGAAATTTACAAAACTTTTTAACATTTTTTTTTTATTTTGAATATAACATTTAACTCTAAATTAATTATTTTGCTCTGTCCCGTTCTTTAATATCGTATCATATCATATAGTGATTTTTTATTTATTTGATGGTATATAACTTTTCTAGGAACGGAGATAGCGGAAAATAGGGAGCAAAGTCCAATTAAACCAAACAGAAAACCCTCCTTTTTCAGCGAAACGTGACGTCAACTATCTTTTTTTTCTCCATAACACTCCTTGACAGATTTAATAAAATTTGGTGACTTTTTTTCTACCTTTTCGGGGGTTTTTCTAAAAGTTTTGTGTGGGAGTGAGAGGATATGAAGTTTTTCTAATGAATTTGGTAGTCAAGAGATTGTCCCACTGAATCGAGGTCCAAGTGCGAGAGGTTTTCTGCTTTATTGTTCTGCGCTGTGAATGGTGTGAGAGGTGCGGGCACTGTTTATATTACTTCAAACCGTTCCTACGCTACGCTAACTAAAGCTTATGAATTATTACGTGAGACCCCGGAGAGACGGAGAGAGGGGATACGTAGTCTGCCAGTGAGATTCGTAAGGTCACGTGCTGTTTATTGTACCAGTGTAAATTATACCGATGTCGGCTCTCTTCTCTCTCTCTCTCTCTCTTTCTCTCTCTCTCTCTCTCTCTCTCTCTCTCTCTCTCTCTCTCNTTTTTATTACAATAACAGGTCGTTCAAAATTAGTGATAAGTGATTAATTTGTGATGAAACACCTAAAGAAGGTGGTTGTCGGAGAGCCGGGAATGCCAGGACTCATGTTTTGTTTCCTATGTCTGTAACACTCTTGATCACTTATTTTGCTGTTTAATTAGATAAGTATAGTATTTATAACCCGTATAAATAATATTATATATACATTATCTTACTGCGTAGGGTTCCGCGGTTAGTGTCATCATTAAGTTCTAGGTCTTCCGGTGGTGACCGCGTCATGTTCGAAGAATTTTCCGACGTTTCGCCTCCTATGCTGGAGGCATCTTCAGGGTTGTACATGTTGCTCTACTGCTAGGGACAACGTGGACTGTGACAACGTCGACTGTGACAACGACGACCTTATTCCTATCAAGACAAAAGCCCCTTTGGCACCAAACAGTGTCCTCAACACACTCTTCTCCGTTGTACTACTGGCTGGGGAACGAGATGTGGTTGTCGGATAGCCGGAAATGCCGGTATCAACTGTTCCCTAGGCCCTAGAGTGCAGCAACTGTCAAGGCTCGTGTACAAACAGTGTTCCGATCCAAGAAGACTTCGAGCAATTTGATAGTGAAGAGCTTGAATTTTTTTTCAAACTTTTTCCGAAGTATCATATTGACGGCTTTTATTAAATGAGAAGCAGTTGATGAAATGAATTGTATATTTATTCAATGTTAGTATTTGTTGTTTGAACCTATTTTTGATACCCAATTTTTGATTTTATGAACACATTTTATACATCTTGGTTTGATTTATTATGTTCTCCTCTCTAATACAAGTGTCCTTCTATATATTATATTAACATTTATTGTCATAAAAACAAATATATATACATATTACATAATAAATACATACTACACACGTAAGTTTATTTATTTATTTTTTTTTGTTTTTGACTTTTTCCTTTTGGCAACTCAGCTTACGCCGTGGTTTTTTCTTCTATATATTACGAGATATAAATTTACGTACATGTATACATAATATTATTTATACGGGTTATAAATACTATACTTTCAACCTTATCACCGAAATAACTAAAATAATAATTAAAGAACTAAACGCGGATAAAAATATTCAAATCGACGACACAGTCATAAAAAATATACTTTCAAAAATAAATTTCCCATAATATGGACCGACTTCGTGACATTCCAAAACTAGACTATAGTGTATTGAATACTCGTGCGTTTAACTTACAAAAATTTAAAATATTACAATGGAATATAAGATCAATAAATAATAAAAAAGATGAACTCGAACACCTCTTATATTCATCTAAAATTGATATAGCCTGCCTCTCTGAGACTTGGTTTAAACCTGAAATAAATATTACATTTAAAGGTTATAATATAATAAGATTAGACAGGCAAGATGATAGAAGAGGTGGGGGAGTCGCTATAATGATTAAATCCAACATACATTACACAATACTTAACAACCTTCCCCCGATCGGAACCGATCATATTGGCATTCAAATAAAATATAAAAACACAAAATTGAATATTATATCAATATATAACCCTCCAATAACTCAAATTCTCTCTGACAAATGGCATGATCTAATAAAAGCAATTAAACCAACATACCTTCTAATAGGAGATTTTAATAGCCATCACGAAGCCTGGGGTAGTAGTAATACTGACTTTAAAGGACAACATTTATTAAAAGCAATTGATCAAAATAACGCGATAATCTTAAATAAAAATAAACCAACACTTATTCCTAAAATAAACCAAAAAACAAAATCTGTAATAGACCTTACAATAGCATCTAATAACATAGCAACTGACTTTGAATGGAAAATATTAAATGATCCACATAGTTCGAACCACTATCCGATAATAATAGAAACAAATTCCTCTTATATAGAAAAAATATATCGATACCCAACAAGACGTTGGGATCTTAATAAAGCAGATTGGACGAAATATCAGGATAACATGGAAATACTAACACAAAACAGACTAAAAAACCAAACACTACTAACGTACAATGACTTTATAAATGATATAAATACAGCATCTAAACATTCAATTCCGGAAATAAAAAAAAGAAAAATTACATCAACTCCTTATCCCAACTTTATTCATTGGTGGGATATAACCTGCGAACAATCAAAAGATGAAAGATACAACGCTTATCAAAATTTTAACACCCATCCAAATTTAACAAATTTTATTAATTTCAAACGTAAACACGCAAAATTTAGACGATTAATTAAACTTAAAAAAAGAAATGGTTGGAAACAATATTGTGAAAATTTAAACTTTTCAAAAAATACTCCATCCAACGTTTGGAAATCATTTAAAAAATTAAATAAAAATCCATTAAATGAAATACAAACAACACCAGGAACCTGGCTAGAGGAATTTATGGATAAATTAGCCCCCCCATCAGTAACAAACATAATCCCAAAATCTTTTAATAATAACAACACNTCTCTCTCTCTCTCTCTCTCTCTCTCTCTCTCTCTCTCAGGCACTATATATATATATATGTGTGTGATGAGGGGGCCTATGAGATGAGGCTCTGGTTTTCAATGCCTCACTCCAGGTTCATTTGGTTTATAATGGTGAAAGTGGGTGGTTTGAGGGATCACCTCAGACGAGAAAGGATATTTCAATATTGTTGTGCCGGGGTTGTGGGTGAATAAGACCTGGATATCTCCTTCACTTTCGGACACAATGAGGCTCTCTCTGACGTTTTCCCAAAAGCTTTTCTTCTGATATGACAGGTTTCCCGACGAGGTAGTTTTACTAACCCCCATGCTAAGTAAAATCCGTCAGATTTTCTCACCGGTTCACTCAATATATTATGGATCGAGAAAAATGACTGAAGAAGAAATGGATTATTTACTTACTAAAAATGATAACACATTCCTTTACTAGACTACTATTAGCATTCGACTATTAAATTATCTTGCACATAATAACTGGATGTCACTATAAGTAAGTACATTAAAGTGGAATGCGTACATTGCTCGATAACTCTCGGCCTCTTGATGTGTAATAAGTTAACAAGAAGAACACTAAAATGTTATAAGTCGTCCCATTTTTAAGCGTACGAATACATTCCTAACAAAGACATTATTTAAATCCTTCTCCACAAATGACATTTATTAGCATTCCGTCCCACATTTTTCGTCTATAGGGGATTCTTTTAGCTGCATTTTTCAATTAAAATTGCACAGGTTATCGAGTAAAACTATTAAATCTTCTCGATAATGACTGTAATTGCAGTTCAATTAATCAATATACGTGCAATATTAACTGCATTAGGTAGTTCTATTAGTATTCTAACAGTAATAGAAGTAGTTCTATTAGTATTCTTCAATTAATAGTAGTAGTTCTAGGAAGTGCATTAGTAGTTCTGTTAACTGCATTAGTAGTTCGGTGAATCAATACTATTAAGTGATGTAAAAACTAGTAGTTTTACCAAACACCACTACCTGCTGCTCTAAAGCTACGTTTCAAATCCAGGTTGTGCTCATCTGTCAACTGTATTCCATTTATCGCTAAGTTATTTCACATTATCTAAGGTCATGCAACTCTACGACCACAATAACTGTTAATACCATCACGATACTCGTGCAGTGCACGGTTTTTAGGTCGTCATAATACGTGGCCTAATCATGTCTTGATTACTTTCTGGTTTATAACTAAAGAGACTCTCTTATTTAAGCGTGTTAACTTTGATAATTAACATATGTTTAGTTCAATATAAAAGTTTGGTAATAAACTGAAATTGCTTAAATGTACTAGTTAATGATAAAAAAAAAACACTTTTTACGTCTATTTAGGAAGATTTCCTTCAAATTCAAGTATAGCGTTTGGTAATCTTATACCTACTCGTAATTGGTGCTGTAGATCTTTCACACCTATGGTATCGGAAATGAGGCAACCGAGATATACAATTTGAATTGATCGACACTAGAAATAACGTGTCGATTGATCATCGTTACTAAGGCATTATTTTGTTTGTGTATATGGTATATGCAAAATTTCTTCAGGCAGGCTTACATTTTTAACAGGCAGTGAAAGTTGTTCGTATGTAATCAAGGCAAAAGCGATGTGATATTGTTACTGCACTTCATCTATTCTGGATTTATTGCAATGAAACAAGTTTAAAAAATACATTGTAATCACTTAAACTATATTATATTAACCAAACAAATCAAATTATAAGACCACATTATAACTTTAAAACATTTACCAATGTCAGGTAATAAATGAATATGCATTTAAACCTTGATTATAAATGGTATTGAACTCGGTTAAGGCAATCCCTTAATTAATGTGTCAACTCCATGTCGGTTTTTCCCGGCGGTCAACCATTCAAGTTGTAACCAAATTCCACACTAGCTTTCTGTTTTATTACAATTATGGGATTTGTAATTAATTATTAAATATTACAGAAACTAGTTGATGACATTTTTTTCTTCTTCTACCAATCTGACTGGCATGAAAGCAAAATTCATGACAAGGTTGGATAAAGCAAATCCCTTTTAAGTGTTAACCTGTACTACCGACTAATTAACTATTAAGAGAAAGGGATGTTTAGTATAATTTACTTTAGGACAAAGGAATATCATACTCCTGTTTTTAATAGGGGAGTTACAGTCTAAAGAAAAACATTCCATACACCTTCTTTAGATTGTTACTCCTCTATATGTTTTTCTATAAGAGGAGTAACAATCTAAAGAAGTGCTACAATTAGTGCCCAACCGTTCTCTTCCAATGGTTCCGGTTTTCCCCCAAACAAATAAATTGATGGTTTGCGGTCTTTTCTACACATACATTATTGGCCATACGAATGCAGTTAAAATTTAAAGACAGCGAAAGTAAATCCAATAGCTTCTTTATTTAATGTTAAGTACATTATTTCTGTTTAAAAGCTTCTAGAAGTATATGCATATATATTGTGCACTCAATGTCGTCTTTATGTAGTATAAAACATTGCACAAGTCTGGTGCAATGCCTCGTATATTTTCCTCAGCCCAGCATCTCTTGCGTTACTACAAACCATAACATAACACGACCTTTAAAGTTACTTGGCATATAAAACATCCCTTCAATTCGAATTTAATCATTATAAGACCATGAAAATCTAGTTTCCGAGTTATTGATATAAATAAATTTGATTTCAAAATACAGTGTATAATATCGCCTGTTGAACACTCCAAAACGTGATTCCGAGATCTCTATGAAGGAGGGGTCTTAAGAACCCGGGGGTACCATAGAAATCCGTTTCATATACATGTATGTCTGTGCGTACGTATGTATGTGTGTACGTACGTTCGAACGTTCGTTCGTACTTTCGTTCTACGTTCGTTCGGAACTTTAAACCTCTATAACATCGCTACAAGACATCGTATTGAGATGCGGTTTGCGGCATTTTTTTAGAACTTTTGTCGGCAAAATTGATGGCGTAAACCACATCATTGTAGATCAGTCACGTCGTCTTGGAGCTACAGTCACTTAAGCACGAAATCGGTCTGTCGACGATAACTTCAGTGGGCTTTTATGGTTTATAGGTGGGTCACTTCAGGTTATAAATTAAAAACAACCTTCTTCAAAACATCCTTAGCTATATTTCAACCCTCAGTTGGGTCATTCTCAAGCCTACAACAGATCCAAAACATTTGATTGACAAACTTTGGTTTTAACCAATATATTAACAATATTGAACATGGTTTTAAAACTTAACAAAATAAACTTTCTTACCCAATAAAACATTTGAAATAGTCCTAAATTATAAAACATCGTCGAATCTATTAATTGATGTTTGGTCATAAAATTATTACCTAATTGGTAACTTGTTATCACATTCACATACATATTACTAACTAACAATCATAACTAATAACAATAAAACTAAAAATTAACAATTAAAAAGAACATTTTTATTGATGCCTACATTTTATCATCTTTATCACAGTGAAAAATATAATTATAATGTACAGTTATTGATATCAGATAACATCTTGCCTTGAAATACCCAGGTTCATTAGACTAACCCCTTGTGTTACAATTTAGTATCCTGACCTAGTTAAATTACTCCTACATAGTACTTGTTTAAATCTCTGCAATCTTTCTTATAGTTAATGCTATTATTGTTTTTTGAGATAAACAGAGCTTCTAATGTTAATCTTTTTTTATTATTTACTTCATTCATAAGAACTTTTGTATTATCGAAATTAAACTGGTGATCCGTTTCACATGAATGGGCTGACAGAGCAGTTTTATTGTCCTTTGCTCTTACGTTGCCTTCATGTTGTAGTCTTCTGTTACTCCAGGTTTGACGAGTTTCTCCTATGTATACTGCTGGGCAAGATGAACATGGGACTTCATAGATGATTCCCATTTTCTCTCCGATATCCAATTTGTCTTTTAATTTTGAATAATAAGAATGCTCTATCTTATTTATAGGCTTATGACCAATTACCACATCACACTCCATTTCATTAAAAATTCTGGCTACTCCCTCTGATAACCCTTGGATATAAGTCAATCCTGCAAATTTCGTGTTCTTATTTAATTGAAGTCTATTTTGTACTGTTGCTGGATTCTGATTTTTCGTGCTGAACCNAATAGTATATTATGTTACTAGGCTGTGAAGTGAGTTTTTTCTTTACCGCGGCAATTACATTTACTGTCGAGCGAAGCGAGACAGGAAATATTGCCAAGGTAAAGAAAAAACACTTCACAGTCGTGTAGCATATGCTATTTTTTCCGAGCTAGCAGACAATGAAAAAACATTAAATATTAATCAAAAATCAATATAATAATAACAAATATTAGTTCAAACTTAAGATTTAAAAAAAAGAAACCTTAAAAGGAGGTTACATTATAAGAAAAGATAAATAAAACGCACTGCCATCTAGCGGAAATTCAATCGTCTTTTCACTAAGAAAGTAGCGCTAATGCGGAAGTTTTGATAACTGCTCGGAGTAAAGAAAAAAAAAATTTCGTCCTAGGACGTAAAATTTTTTTTCTTTACTGCCAGGAGTAATGAAAAGATTTTTTAAGTCCACGTAATGAAAAAAATTGATTTTAGTTTTGTTTTTTAGGCTCTAAAGTTACTATTTCACAGCCTACCACGGAAAAATGTTAATCACCATATTAAACTTATAAAACCATGATCACATTTTGTTACATGATTACCTAAGTTAAGAGAAGATAAAAATAAGAACTAATAATAATAACATTTCTCTAAAAGAGAGAGAGAGAGAGAGAGAGAGAGAGAGTCATCTCTCTTCGAGAGATGACACGAAGAAAGAGATAGATAAGACAAAGAAATAAAGAGACTGAGGTAATTTATATGTGACTCTAAGTTGTCTTGTTATTTCTAGTACTTGTAGTGAATATGTGAAAGTTGAGTCTAGATGATGTGCACTAAACCATTACAAGCCACTAGAACCAAATAATACACCACAACACAAAACCTACAAACGATCATGATTAGCCAATTATCATTAAACTTACTGAGAGACTGGGTATACATATAAACATACACCGACTAACAGACTCGAGTAGTATTTTTGCTTCATTTACTAACTCCTGACTCTTTACTGAATCAAGAACCAAGAACATACCCTGCAGTTTATCTTTCATTCACAATTCATCATAGCATTCATTCTTCTCAACTTTCCTTTGATTCAACTTTCCTTTCAAATTAATCCAAGTCTCATCTTCTTATCTTTCCCACAATTATAGGTAAATACTCACTTTAATAAAAGATAAATGCACATAAAATAAAGTCTGACAATTAGTTTGGCGCATTGCTTCGACGTATTGACAAAAGATCACATCACTACAAAAATAATGTAATCCTGCTAAGATTTTTTTTTAGATATTAAACTTGCATATATGGTTAAAATTATTCTGAGACGATCAATGGGGTACTTTCAACAAAACATCCAAATTTATTCAAAATCGGAAAAGCCCTTTTAAGGAAATACGTGTTAATAAAATGTAGTCTTGCACATAAATGATAAGAGCAGTATTAAGTTAAAACGTAATGCTGCTCGAACATCATTACACTGTTATATTAATTTCAACCTTCTTAGCTCATAGCTTCCTACACTGTTATATTAATTTCAACCTTCTTAGCTCATAGCGTCCTACACTGTTATATTAATTTCAACCTTCTTAGCACATAGCTTCCTACACTGTTATATTAAGTTCAACTTTCTGCACACATAGATTCCTATCATTTATGTGCAAGACTATATTTTATTAACACGTCAAACCCAGGTAATTATAATGTATAATAATAGCTGGAGCTTTTATTGCACAAATAAAATAATGAAGTAGTAAGCTATACAGTCACAATAGTGACTGTACCGCATCAATATAAAACAATGAGGATTTTCTGCGTATTCTAGTCTATAAGTAAATACATACAGGGTTTCACAAAAGTATGAAAACCCCCAAAAAAATGAATTTTTTTGGTAAAAGTTAAATACAAAAGTTCCAGGATTTTTCCCTAGCTATTCAACGGTGACCTTGGATTTGACCTTAACCTTGCCCTTCAGGGTAATTTAAGGGTCAACTTTGTTATTTTAAATGGGAACCCCCATTTTTTATTGCAGATTTGAAAAGAGCAGGAAATTTTATGTAAAATATGACCTTGAACATGTCCTTGAGCATTCCTTTAAGGTCATTCTAAGGTCAAACTTGTTTTTCCAATGGGAAACCCTAATTTGTACTACGGATTACAAAATAACCAAATTTTTCCCTTTAACAGTGCCGACACAACACCCTTAACCATGACCTTTAATGTCATTTCAACCCTTACTCCTCCCCTTTTTTATTAATTTATTAGTTTTTAGTACTTTTATTCATTTTTTTTTCTTGAAGGTCGACCACATCCTTGACCATGACCAGAAATAAGACCATGAAGAAAAAAAAACTGAATAAAAGTACTAAAAACAAATAATTAATAAAAAAGGGGAAGGGGAAGGGTTGAAATGACCTTGAAGGTCATGGTCAAGGGCGTTGTGTAGTCTATGTTCAAGGTCACTGTTAAAGGGAACAATTTGGTTATTTCGTAATCCNCATGACCTTTAATGTCATTTCAACCCTTCCTCCTCCCCTTTTTTATTAGTTATTCAGGGGTTTCCATACTTTTGTGCCACCCTGTATTAATATTATAATTATATAATTATAATTTAATATTATAATTTCAATACACACACAGTTATTGAATTGCAAAATAATAGACAATTTTTTTTATGACCCTCTCCTCTATATGATATATGAAATATACTCTCACAAATACCTTGACAGGACACGGCAATGACTGTTTTCAGAATTTCTTTCCCAGCCAAATTGAGTAAAGAAAAACCATGAAGATTACCTGAAACATAAGAATATAAATTGATTACTTAATATTTTAAGAAATAAAATACAGATATATTTAATGGAAACAATCATTAATTTTTGTCAGCACTATCAGGGCCATACTGTAATCTTGTAATTAGATCGTGAAATAATAAATAATGTATGTTAAATAGATGAAGTGTGCATGTATAATGTTATAAATTGTATTGTACATTGCGTAATAAAGAGATATAATGCATATTGTATTATCCTCTGATTGGCAATGCATTATTTATTGGCTTGGCTTATACGAGCATTTCAATATATTCATGGGTCTTGAGCATCGTGGTGTTGTCTCTTGAAGCATTATGATAAACTCAATTTTTAGGGTTTCGTTGATAAAACAAAAAAAAAAAAGAAACCCTTATAGTTTCGTTCCTGTGTCTGTTTGTCAGTCTGTTTCCAATAACTTTTGAACCAAAAAAGAGAAAATCGTGAAAATTTCTTGAATAAAAGATCGTTTTGACGCACACACAGGAAAAATATAGCGAACTCAATATTATCAGGTGTTCAAATTCAAAATGAGGGATAAATCACGTCGCGCGAAAAAAATATTTTTTTTTAAATTTTTGAATGGGGTATCAAATGAAAGGTATTAAAGAGTATATTACAAATATATATACCACTTAGGAATAGTTTTTAATTTTCGGCGTCATTTTGTCAAAAAACATCGAAATTTTGCGTGCCCCCCCCCCCCTGCACAAGATCATTAGTAATTGTATGGTATATTAGGTTTCTGTAAAAAGTACAAAAAGAAACCTTATACAACGGCTCTGTCTGTCTGTCTGTCTGTCCGTCTGCCCGTTGGTGTCGTCTGTCTGTTGGCTTTCAATTCATAAACTACTATAGATAGAATCATAAAAGTTGGCACACAGGTGCATCTTGGCGTTTGAGACAACTGGGCACATTTTGGAGTTTCTACACCTAATATTTCCAAGATGGTGACCCGGACAAAATGGCAGGTGATTAAAAAAAAAGGTTTTTAGTCACTATGACATGTTATACGTCAATTTAAAGGTCTTGAAGTGTAGAAAAAAGGATATGCAACTATTACATCTGATAATTTTAACTAAGTCGTACAGAAACCGGCGATTATTGCCTCACGTACTTACGTGAAGCGCGCCTTACTTGTTTATAGTTCACAAAGCTCATTACAATCCTCTTTACACAGACCTAAGAAATAATAGTAATAGTGAGACGGCAAGGACAAACCAGTAGTTAAAAACCTAGCCATTAGGCCCTATTTATTTATTTGGACCCATTTTACGAATGGCGTGGTAAAAAGTTTCAGCCACTGACACGGTCAACCACATCACACCATTGTACAATGCACCACCGAAGCGAGTAAGCCATTAGTGAGCCTTGTAAATTAGAGCACCGAGGCGAGGGGTCATACTCTTGACCCTGTAACCCCCTCCGATCAAATATATAAATTAGAGCACCTTGGCACTGGGTCCTGTATTGTAGATCCCCTTTACCTTGCTTCACCTTAGATCGATAATGAAAATCAGAGCACCCTGGCGTGGGATTGCACCCACGACTTTGTACCGCCCTTGGTTCAGCAAAGAAAACAATTGACTATAAAAGGAAAGAATATACATATTAAAAAATAATCAATGCGATTAGGTTCCAATCAGGAATGTTTTATACGACTGGAAGAGAAAATAAATTTGATCAGAGGTACGGTTGTATATACAGGGTGTTACCGACCTAAACCGGAAAAATGTATTAAAATTTTAAACCGAAAACTTTTATTAGCAAAAAAAGTGTTTTTTGCTAATAAAACCGCAATTTCTCCACTTCAAGTCAATTATTTATAATGTTATAAATAATTTTCGAATCATTTTCGAAATCAGCGTTAAATTTACTATAAAACTAGATCATTTTTATTTTTAGAAATTATTAACTTAACATAGAAAAAACCGTTCAAAAGTTCAAAAAATAGAAAAAATAAATGTTCTGAAATTCTTTGAACACTCACAATTTTCCTAGAAAAACCCTTGAAGACTGTCAAATCTCACAAAAACTTCCTCATTTAATACTCTTTCGAACGGTATAAATAACATTGCGATTCCGTATCGATTTCATGGAGAAATTTAAGTTTGAATGCAAAAAAAAACGTCACCTTATGCACGTAAACTTCTAGCAGGTGCCTACCAAAATGCTTGGATGGAACGAGAAAAATCCTCAGAATTTGTTTAAAATGGAAAGTTATTACATAAAACATTTTAATAAAAAAACAATTTTTGATACGGAAAATTAGATAAGACATTTAGAAGTGGTTTAAAAGTGGATCTAAGTGGTTTTCTCTATTGCGAATGCAGGTTATTGCCCTTTTTCGGACCTACAAACCCAACCGTCATACGCATATAAAAAATATCGCGGAGTGTTACTTTTAATAAGAACGGATTGCATTCCTTTTATTTCACAGCTGTACAATGTTTAGAGGAAAATGATCCAGCTTATCGTATCGAATTTTGCAGGTGTTTGTTAAATACCACTAAAGAACAACCCATAAAACGCCAATCACAATATCACAAATAACACCCATACGTTGACTGTGAATCTAGTTTGGAATGATGAACTATGTTGAGTCCTGTTAGGATTTTCATGGGACTAATCGTGACGATTGTGTGTGTTAAATACCCCCTCCCACGTGGAAGTTTATTTATCTGTCCACAGAATTTTTCTTAGGCAATATATGTCGGTAGGTCAAAAAAAGGGCATAAATAGCCTGCATTCGCAAAGGGAAAACCACTTTTAAACCACTTCTAATTGTCCGTATCAAAAATTGTTTTTTTATTAAAATGTTTTATGTAATAAATTTCCATTTTAAAAAATTTCTGAGGATTTTTCTCGTTCCATCCAAGCATTTTGGTAGGCACCTGCTAGAAGTTTACGTGCATAAGGTGACGTTTTTTTTGCATTCAAACTTAAATTTCTCCATGCAATCGATACGGAATCGCAATCGATACGGAATTTTATACCGTTCGAAAGAGTATTAAATGAGGAAGTTTTTGTGAGATTTGACAGTCTTCAAGAGTTTTTATAGGAAAATAGTGAGCGTTCAAAGAATTTCAGAAAATTATTTTTTCTATTTTTTGAACGTTTGAACGGTTTTTTCTATGTTAAGTTAATAATTTCCAAAAATAAAAATGATCTAGTTTTATAGCAAATTTAACGCTGATTTCGAAAATATGGTCAAAAGTTATAAATAATTGACTTGAAGTGGAGAAATTGCGGTTTTATTAGCAAAAAACGTGTTTTTTAAAAAAATTCTTTAAAAAATCATATCTCGGCAACGGATTGAGATAGAAAAGTGAGCTTGGTGG